>VZTR01026746.1:11852-41453 GCA_013400775.1 Chaetops frenatus | reverse complement strand
ATTCAAGAGATCCAAGTAAGCAAATAAGAACGCAAGGACCTTTGCAAAGACCTGTCACTGCTCTCAGCTACTTCCTACTACAGTATTAGTCATATTCATGTTCCACTGCAGAAGGCAACAGGAGCTTTGGAAAATTCCCCCACTAGTCACATGTACGGCAACACACCAAGAAAGGAGACTTGTGATGAATCACCACAAAAGTAACTTTCTGACTTGAGCAACAGACTGCTTCAATTTTGTTTTCCTAAAAATGCCAGTGCTCTTCTGCTTCCTTCCCTCCTTCTCTCCCTTGGGCCCTGCACACCACAGGGTACCCACAGAGCTGGCATGTTGCAACTGGTCCTCCAGTTGTAGACCTACGAACCAGGTGACAGTGGTCATCTTGTCTCCATCCCACAGCTGGACATTATCTGCTACTCCATCAGTGGCTGGCTTATAGTCATAGAATATCTCCAGCTGGAAGGGACCCATAAGGATCACCAAGTCCAACACCCGGCTCCTCACAGGACTGACTATAATTAAACCATATGAATAAGAGCCTCATTCAGACATTCCCTGAACTGCCAGGCTTGGTTGCATGCTCAATTCCTTCCTGTCTGTTCCAGTGATCAACCACCTCTCAGATAGGAACTCTCTCCAAATGTCCAATCTAAACTCCCCCATGAGGCAGCTTCATTCCATTTCCTTATGTCCTTTTGGAGGTAAACAGGGAGAGAACAGCACATGCCCAGATGCTGCCCCACTTGAAGAAGCTGTAGGCTGTTGTGTGGTCACCCGTCAGTCTTCTCTTCATCAGGCTAAGCAAACCAAGGGACCTCCGACACTCCCAGTAATTTTTCCCTTTGAGGCCTTTCACCATCTTGGTCAGTCTCCTCTGGACACACTCTAATAGTTTGATCTCTTTATTGCACTCAGGCACCTAAAACTGCACACAAGGACTCGAGCAGAATAGTGGTACAATCACCTCCCTCGAGCAGCCATCACTGTTGTTCTTGATGCACTCCAGGGCACAAGTGGCTGCCAGACTGCTGACTCAAGTTCAACTTGCCATTAGCCCAAACCCCCAGGTCTCTTTCTGCAGGTTGCTTTCCAGCTTCCTGTCCTCCAGTTTGTACAGAGAACCACGGTTATCCCATCCCATCACACACATGGAACCTGGCACTTGCTCTTGTTAAATTTCATACGGTCTGTGACTGCCCAACTAGTGTCTGCTCTGCTCTTCAGCCCCTTATTTTCATGACCTATCCAAAAATCTTGAGCTCAAAGAGGCCTTTCACCTCAGCAGAGTTTACATGAGGTCTGGCAGCCCTCTTGCAGGACAAGGATATTGGTAGGCACAAAGGCATATCCGCAGGCAACCAGGCAAAAAGCAGCTTCTCCAACTTCCAGAATGAAAACTGGATAACCGGATTTTATACTTCTGTGTCTTGTGCTCCTTCTTCTCAGGGGACTGAAAATACAAGGAGCAGAAATAGTGAACACCTACCCATAACAAGAACCTGTAGAAAACACAAAAAGGCCAAAATATTGGACCTTCTTCAAGAAACACTTTGAGGAAGATAACAAAGACACTACATCCCTTCCAATTTTTTTTAAGCTTACCAGCACTCGATTTCAATCCAGGTTTTGCCCCACCAGCATTAGTTACCTACAACAGAAGATTTCTACTGCTCAGCTCACATTCAGACAATTACTTTCTTGAATGTCCTATGCAGCCAAAACCAAGAGGGGTAGTTTAATGATGAAAAATCTGGGAGAAGAGTGACTTGGTTCTCCATATCTTACTATAAGGACTGTATCCCCAAGGCTTTAAATGGAGAACCTGGAACCTGCAAAGTACACACAAGTAGGCAGCTAGTGGAAGTACTTAAAACTGTACTCTTTCCTCTTAGCCAGTGCAGAGGTTAGCAGGCAAGAGCTCTGTGTCAGGCAAACGCTGATAGGATGTTTACTCCCACTGCTAAGCAGCAGTTTATAATTAGCCTGCCCAAAGGCTCATGAAATTAAATCCCACTGTTTGTCTCAAACACTGTACCCACCTATCTATGCTGCTTTTCAAGTTTAGTTTCTCTGCAGAGCAAGAGAAAACAAAAAACTTTGCATAAAATTCTATTTAACAAATGAAGCCCCTTCCTACCTAAAATAAATATGCCCCAAACATGAATAATCGCTGTAAATCAGCCAAAAAAAGCAAAGATAATTTTTTACAGCTGGGGAATGTCTGCTTTTCGCACATCTGGAGTATTCACGAATGCAACCAATGGGAATAAAGTCAGCTAGATCTCTGCTGTAGCCAATAAAAAGATTTATTTCTTCTTCAAAGAGATGCGTAACATGAGCCTAATAATGATATTTTTTTTTTTTTTTTTTTTTTTTTTTTTGGGTACAGTGATCCAAAAGCTGCTTCCCTGAAAAGCTACTTTATTTGCACCTATCTTGAAAAAACACAGAACATAAAAAAGTTAGGCAATTATGTGGCCTAATCTTTTCCTGGTCTGGCTGCTGGTAAAGGGTTTTTAGACTTGTTTTTGATTTATTTTAATATTCTAATTACTAAATGTTTCTTATGTTCAAAAATGGAAATTTAATATTTTTAAAAGGCCTACAAGTCCATATTTTAACTCAAAACTATTTACTTAAGTAAGCAGCAATGTGAGGGTTCTTTAACAAAAAATGGAAAAATATGGCATTTGGAAAAGAAAAAACCCTCATATTTTGAAGCAGAGTTTGTTGAAATTTGCTTGCTTAGTTTCCCGTGGACTAGGCAACTCTTGTTGCCACTTTAAGCTTTAGAAAGTAGGAAAATACAATGGAGCTCTTATGCACTATAAGCAGAGTTTTCTGGGGAAGGATTTGACACAGGAATAAGAGGACAGAATGAATAGCTCTAAATCAGCAGAAAGCACACAGAAGAACTGAATGAGTTGCAAAGCTACAGAATTAACATGATGGCAACAGTCCTGCCAAATGCTGAGCTGCTTATGAGAAAGGGTGAAAGACAACTACGCAAAACTAAGAACTCCTATAAGTCACTTCAATCAGGTAATGAGAATAAAAGCGAATATTTGACATGTTAATCACAAACCAAGCAGGGATGAGTTGTCTACTTAAGTCTGGTTTATTTCTTAGTTTGTAATTCTTCACACCCATAATGTATGTGACCACTTTCCCTCCAAACTACAGCTGGGATGCTTGGTGATAGCATTCAGCAGCAAAACATCAAACAGAAAAGCCACAGATCCCAGATCTTCTCCTTAGGATTAAAAGAGCTTCTAAGACACTGCCACTAACAGCAGTTTGGAAAGAACTGAAGCATTTTTCCATACTGTCAGAGACCGAACGTTATACTTTATGGCTTAAACATCTTGATGAAGGATCTTTGCCTATAACAGCAAAACCGTATTACAAAAGCTGCAGAGTAGACCACTGTGCCCTGAACAGGCCTCCTGACTGAGGCCCTGAAGCACTCACTGATGGAGATAAGATAAATTCAGGTCTGGGAAGGGACGAAATACATTCCACAAGGATCAAGCTGAACACCTTCAGGGAGGAGGCCACAGGCCCGGGGGCTATCAGCTGCCAGGCACAGGATGGGGGGGAAGAGATGTTTGGGGTGTGTGGTGATGAAGCCTCTGCTCAGAGGCAGTGAATGCCCATCCTCCACTGTGCAAAGGAGCCCAGCTATGGGGCCCTTCACCCGAGGAAAAGCTTACTCACAGCAGAAGGGGTGTCATGGCCCATCAAAGGCCTCCCCCAAAGGGGTCCCCAGACCCTGCACCAGAGCACTGCAGCACCGTGCAACAGATCCACAGTGTTGCAAGGGACAGTGTCAAACCTGGCCCCCTCAGAGGCACGTGGGCCTTCTCACCTGCCCTAAAAGTATATTTAATCCACTGGATTCTATACTTTTCAGTGTGCTGTAGTGGCGGGGGATCCTCACCACCAAGAAGACCAGGTGGAGGGGAGCAACGAGATATCACTAGGATGCCTGGAAAGCTGCTATGCTTCTACCTAAGCCCTGTACCCCTACCCACACACACACCTACTTTTCTCTTTCTCTTTCTTTCTTTTTCTTTTCTTTTCTCTCCTTCTTCCTCTTTGCCTGTTTTACTGTTAAATAAAATATATCAAGTTTTTTTCGCACCAACATCTAACCTCATTTGGTTTTAATCCCATTTTTTGGGTATATTTCAAGCCTTTCTGGGTCCGATCCATTTTATTCACAGAGGCTTCGTTTCATTTGGTCTTCTGTGTTAAACTGGTTCGTAACACATGCTCTGGGGAAATTTGTTCTTGCAGAGAGTACCACCTCCACATATTCAAAGTAAGTAAAACCCAGCTGACCAGAGTCCTGGGCAACCTGCAGTGGCTGACTCTGCTGAAGCAGGGGGTGGGACTGAAAGGCCTCCAGAGACGTCCCCCAGCTTCAGCAGCCTATGGTTCTGTGACATGGGCCAATCCTAGCCACTGGACTATACTACCTGTGCTACAAAGTCACAGAACTACAAAAAAATAGTCTGTCCATCTGCAGGTCTTTTTACAAATGAGAACTGAAATACGCTGCTCTGTCAGGAGACATTTGTAAGTAGAAACCTAAGCTACACTAACAAAAGCTGTTGGAAGAACATTTGGTTGATGGAAGAATGGCACTTCCACCAAGAAATGACAAGTTTTGGGGGCACTGGGATTGGAAGCAGAAAGAGATGAAGAGGGTTCTGCAAAATGTAACAAAGGTGCTGAATCCACATGGCAAGAAATCAAAAGTCATTGGATGTATTTGATTTTTTTTTTCATTTTTTTCTTACCTGTAATTTCAGGAGGTCCTGACCACAATTCATGACTGCAAGTGTCACATACTATGCTTATTGCTATTTCACCTATGTACTCAGCCTTACCAAACATAAATGCACTACTAAAATTAGTGAACATTTTAATTAATACTAAGTTACCTTTAGAGTCAATTCAGGGACTAAAGCAATATACAACTGGCAGACAGAAGCATGGGCTTGTCTGCATCCGTGTGCAGCACACCCTTGACAAAGGCCACAAATGTTTGATTAAATTGCTTTACCTATTTTTTTAAAGCTTGCTTAGTTCTTGCTCCTGCATGTTGAAATTTTCACCCCTCTCAGTAACTGATCCTGAGTACCTTCCTCGTAGCAACCCTAAACCATGCTGACATCACTCTGTGCATTAAACATGAAGTTACTTGATGTCATCAAGGGCAGCCCCAGAGCCACTGCTGCCACTGGCTTCTCTTGCATACACAGAGCACCTGCTGAAGCCAGCCCTGTCCTTCACACCCTGGAGCAGGCAAGGAGTACCTTTGGTCCTCTTTCCAGGTCTCACTGTTCCTCTAGGGATGCTCACAATGGGCCAAGACCCCTCTGATTTCCACCACTGCCTCTGTGGAGCTCTGAAGCAGTCTTAGGAAAACCTGTTCTCAAATGTCACCAAGATCAAGCAGGCACTACACACCTGCATGGCATTCAGACATTTTTGAAGTTCCGTCTTGGCATAAGAAATGTCAGTAGTTCATTTTTTATAAGCCTAAGATACCAAAATTCATTAATTAAATACTGCTCACAGTCTACAGCTTAGAAGTTTAAGCTGTTCAACAGACAGGACCTTAAGCTTTCACAAAGCTGACAAGCCTTGCAGCTACTACTCACATAGCCTAAATTTCCATAACCAGGTGCATTCTGACCGCAAGGCTCACATCTACTCTTGTTATGTAAGTTCCCTAACTATTATATCAATCAGTCTTTGCAGCATAAAAATATATTAACTTTGTTAATGTGTATTAGTTCACACTTTACACTACAATGCAACGTGGTAGTGGAATTTTACTGGACGCTTTGGTATTGATCATGCTGAAGTAAAAGAAACCAAAGGACAGCATGGCCCTGTAAATACTGACTTAATTTCTTAGAAGCTTAGAAATAATAAAATATATGCCTGGGCAATCAACCTAACATCAGCATCCTAATCCCTCTAACACCTCTTTGAAACCCTACCAGTATTGGCTGGCATCACAGATAATTAACTGAAGTGAATCTGATTCCAAGAATGTCTGGATTAGTTGAAAAGCAGTAAGAAAAAGGTGCTTTCCAAAGCACCTGATTAGTATTCAGTACTGTGGGTCTCAGTGACTAGCCAAATTGTGTTATATTCAACACTTGAAAGCTACAAGGACCCAGTCAGTATAAAACCACATTTGGGATGGCCCAGTTTGGTTAGGATACCTCATGCCCACAAATATTTACTCTTGTAATTCTGCATTTTGCATCCTAGACCCTCTCCTCAGCAAGAGCCTGTTGCAAATTTTCATAACATCCTCCAAAGGTCAAAGCCAGTGTCTCAGCACCTCTCCCTGTTCTAGTGTCGAAGAATCTCGTCACTTCTCAAGGTTTTCTGCATTTGCATCGAGCAACAGCTTCAGTAGCTCCTGACAAAGACCTTTCTGACTGACATTCGTGAAGCCTTTTGGTTTGAAGCATATACTTCAAAACAGTGGCCACATCACAAGGATTCAAACCTCTGTATGCATTTCTAAAGCTCAGCACCCTGCCCAGTCTAGTGCAGAGAAAGGGAGAAGTGTTTTCAGGGCAATTGTGTGATGTCTGGGGCACGACTTCAAGGGCTGCATGTTCTTTCTTCTCATCCCAAATCAGTAAAACACTGATATACTGCAATAAATACTGCAATATAATATACTGCACAATACTGCAATAAAGTGTGTAAGATGATAGATTGAAGGCTTCACTCCACAACAGTCAGGAAACACCAGCATTTTGTTTAGTCTGCATCCTCACGCACTGCATCTCTGGTGGCCTCTTGGATTGGGGCAGGGAGGAATGGAAGAAAGAGTAATCCCTGGAGTGGTGGGGGGTTCACCGGAAAAAAAAGAAAGTGTAGCAGCAAGGTTCAGGGCCCAAAAGGTTAGGGCAATCTGCACTAGATGAAACATGGTAAAATTTTAGCACAAGAAATGAGAAAGTACCAAGAAACCAAAATTTGTGATCTGACAGATGCTGGTAATAACTGGCACAGACATTGGGACCAAAACCTCAGCTGTTGGACTGGTAAATAATCCTCACTCTCGTTAAGGGAAAAAAGTTAAATTATAATTTATGTTGAACAAACTAATGGAACTTGGACCTTCATTTATAAATTCCTTCCTTAAAATAAAACCTATTTGAAATATACACTTGCAATGCATACAGAGCCAGATCAATACTGTTATATTTATAGCAGCACACTGAAATGACAGTATCACCAGAAGCCTTACCAATTCAATACAGTTTGTATACTAATAGTAAAGCCTAAAAAAAATCGGTAATCTAACCAGAAACAATACCTGAACAATAAAATTAACTTTGTTTTTCCAAAAGTCTTTATTTTCATTGAGGTTTGTTCAGTTATGGCTAAAATGACTCTTCAGGCTTTTCAATCTGTGTACTTGAAATGAGCTACTACATCTTGTGCTAAAAGAAAGAGGAAGACTTTGGGTTTTATGACGAGGGTTTCCTGTGGGGAAGGTGTGCGTTGAGGAAACCAGACTCAGCAGAGTGTTTGCAATGATTTGAATCATAGAAGTCGACACAAATACATGGCAAGCCAAAAACATAAGCTTTGCTTCTCATTTAAAAGAAGCTTGAGAGGTTTCCCTTTAACTTCCTATCCTTCAATACTTGACGAAAAAGGCAATTCTTCCCTTTTGTACCAAGGCTAAATTCTAAGTAGTTTCAGTATGTTCATGAGCTCAGAAAAACAGCTGGAATGCGTTCACAGTGGAACTGTAAGCATTTCCAGTTCAAGTCCATCTTGTGAAAGTACTACTGTTATATTTAGACAAAACCTTTAACAAGATTTCTCCATGTCCATGCTAAGAATTAATTTCATCATCTTCACTTTGACTGTTTATCACCTCCTAAAATCAAATTAGATCTTATGTTCCAGTTGCACATCCACTTGCAGGCTGCCATTACACATGCCAGACTTCAGTTTGCACTGTAAATTTACTCATTTATTAAAAATGTAATCATTTCATAGAACACCAGAGGAAAGCAATAGGAACGGCTGCAGGACAGGTAAGAATTGCAAGCTGAAGGAGCTGTGCCAGGATATAAGACTGGCAATGGAGCCAGTGACAGAGATACAATGGCAATGCCCAAGGGATACACGTAGAAGCAACAACCTACAGGGAAGAGGAAGAAGAGAGAGGGAGAAGTCTGGATGCAGAGGAGTTTTCAACTCAATACAGGCCCAGTCTTCAGAATCACAAGTCTTACCTGAAGTTTGGGTAAGAAAGGTCCACATCTCTGCTTAGGATACAAAGAAAAGAGCTGACTTTTACAGGGGGCCAAATTAGAAAAAAGGAAAGCTGCAAGTTTTTGTGAGAACGGTGGAGAAGAAGAATATTGTAAATCAGACTGCAAACTTGCTAGCTAAGACAAGCAGCAACAGCTCTGAGGTGAAGAAGAGATATCTCTATAACCATCTGCAACATTTGGGGAGGGAGAAAGCAGAGAATAGATGGTGAAATAACTACTGAATTTGGGATCCAATTGCAAGATGCCTGGCATCCAGGACAGAATGAGAAACACAGAGTGCGCAGGAAGGCATTTCTGGTGTTGAAGAGAAGAAGTACAGACAGGTATGGGTAGCTAGAGGTGAGGGAAAAATCAGTAGATTGAAAGATAATGCTATAAAACGTAGAAAAAGACAGCCTTTTCTAAAAGCTTTCTGCATAGGATTCTCCAAGCCCCTCCCCCAAAGCTCGTCCTGAAACTTCTTGCTTCTAAATTTAACAAGGACTTGTGTGACTCTGGAGCTGCCTGTTTCGTCCAACAATAGCACCAGCTCTAATACTGTATACTGCCCAACACTTTTGCCTCACTTACTTTTTATTCACCACATCTCACTTCTACTACTGCTACTATCACCAGTAGCTCCTTTCCTCTTCACATAGGTTACTCTTCTCCTCCAAATCACAGGGAATAAACAAGTGTTGGTAAAATATAAGTATAAACATTCTAACTCCACTTTTTCCAGACACAGAAGATTTAGAGTGTACTATTTTTGTGTCAGTTAAAAAAACAGTAATCCTACCAATAGTGCTTGGATTTGCTTTCCTGGAAATATCAGAGTTTAAAATTTTTTCACGTTATGTTTTCCTCAGAGTATTGGACTTCTTCACAAACAGAAATATACAAGCAACATTTTTCTGTGGTTATGCAAAAAAGCATGCAAAGACAGTTTTATAATTAAAATCAGATTTTTACCAATTAAATTGCTGGATGTTTAATCAACAAGCAAAAAGAACTTCTATTTCACGGAAAGATTAATTTGTACATTGTTATAACTTTTAACCAATGAAAGAACAACTGCTATCCTAAAAATAACGTTTGATTTTACCATGATTAAACTCTTTGTCTCAGAGTGATATAAGCTTTGTGGATACTCTACGCACATCAGGAAATGGATACCATTTCCTGTGAAAACTTTGGAAGCAAAAAGATGAGAGTTTTACAGGATGCAAACTATGAGAAAAGTAGAGCAGAATTAACATCTGGATTTAACTAACTGTTGCTCTAGTCAAGAAGCCTTCCTTTTACAAGTACTATTAAATATGCCATTTCTTAGATATTTATAGTATGTGGACACTTCACAAGTGACTGAAATGTGTACAAAGTAAACCAAATGCATTTGTTATGCAGCCAATAATGTTGTGTGACCAGTCATGACCTAAAATGTAAATGTTTCTTTCAAAATGATCTTTTTCCCAAAACATGTCTGAATGACTACTGCATTTGACATGCCAACTATGTATTTTAAAAACCTGTTCAATATTTAGAAAAATTATTGTAAACAGTCCTGACACCACAAAGAAATAAGTTCTTGGACTTTCACAGGAATTTGCCTCATGACTTTTCAGAATTCTTTGTAAAAAATCTCCTGGATCTTACTATTCTGGGCTTCTCAGTCACATAAAATGCAGAGACTAAACCAGTTTAAAAGGAATTTGTGATCGCTATCACTGCATTTATTCTCAACAGGTGAAAACTGTTCCTGTGGAAGAAGCCACAAATTTTCCCCAGCAAGCTGGGAAATCTTTCCCATACCAGAATTTACAGACATATAGAGAAACTATTTTTTAAAATGAAAAATAAACTAGAACTACCTTGTATGATACCATGCAACATTCCAAACACTAGCTTTTGCAATATGGGTCCTGAGTCTGCAGAAAAGCTGTCTCAATGCTGCTGCTGCCTTTATATGCTTTTGCAAGGTGGCAGAGAGACTTCCTCCAGCAGCTGATACAATACATACAGACAGGGAAAGGGCAAGACACACAAGTTGGAACACTGTTTTGCTGTCTGGGGGATAACTTGCCGGGTGCATGCTGTAGGATTAACAGCACGTCCAGGGGGTAATACCAAGATCCCATCAGTACTGCAGGAAATGGGAATTCTGTATGCCCCTGCCATGGATGCTGGGAATTACAGCATCCCAATGGCCCTAAGAATACATATACACAGCCTCCTGAGTGATCACTAAAGTAGTGCAGAAATGGCTCAGAGACTGGAGTCATGTTTATCATCAGCAGTGAGTAAAACCATTTTCAACATCAGAAGAACGGAAAGTGATACAAAAGCTACATATGGTGTAAATAGGAATATCTGAAATTCAAAGGCAATTTTAGAAACATAGTAAGTAGGCTGACCAGTTAGCCAGACTTGCCAGTAGAGGCTAATGGTGTGGGCACAAAGGAAAGCTATTTTTAACCAGGTAGGTCCATGAAATTTCTGCTCATGTGCTGAGGGAGAAAACACAAGTAAGATTTGTCTCAGGAAGCCATACTGCATCAGTGGAATGGTAGGACATGCCTGAAAAGTACAATTGTTGGAAAAGTAAATGTGATGGGAGAAAGGGAAGTTTGAAGAAGCCTGGCAAGTAGATCAGCCCCCGTTTATCTTCACAACACCAGTCCATACAGCAGCAATGTCAGACAGGAGTTGCTAGAAGTTTTTCTACTTGGAAAGATAATGTAGGTGGCACCCCAGGTGCAGCAAACTTTTGTGTGTGTTGGCATGATGGAATGCAGCCTTGGCTAGCCTCAGCAGTAATCATTTCAAAACCACAGCTGTCGAAGAATGAGGGGAAGCTTGTGGAGTAGAGCGAGTGTATCATATTCCTTCTAATCCCTTAGCATCTGGAAAGGTAGACCTGTACAATGTCTCACTTGAAACTGCATCCAGGAAGAGGGAATCTCAACTCTATGAAGCTGGAGGGGAGCCAGTTAACACAAATGTAGGAACTCATCACAGCAGTCCCGCAGAAAGCCATTTATCCCAATTTCAACAGGGTAACAATGTACCAGTCAGCCCCTGGGACACCAGAATTAAGACACAAGGTTGTGTCTACCCTCCTGCAGCAACTGAAATCCCGAAGGAAGAAGTCCTTATCACTTGAGGACCAGGAATTAGCTACTAGGTGGCCTTTGAAAAAAATTATAAAGGAATTATAAAGGAATTAGGTATGTGCTGTTATGTACCATAAGTAATCTTGATTTACTTCAAAACCATGCCATGTGTAGACGGTAGATGTAGGTATTTGAAGATTTATGTCCAAACAATTTCTGGGTACATGTTGCTCAAGAACATGTTGCATGGATGCTCCATCCCTGGAAGCGTTCAAAGCCAGGTTGGATGGGGCTTTCAGCAACCTGGTCTCACGGAAGATGTCTAGGCCCATAGCAGGTGATTTGAGCTACATGATCTTTAAGGTCTCTTCCAACCCAAACCATCCTGTGATTCTATTCTATTGTTCAACGAAACTACAGGACATGGACTTGGTGGGGTTTCAGGCTGCCCTGTCTGGGAAGAAGCCATGAACTGCCCTGTGCCACTGAGAATCATGTCACAGTGGCACTGACAATGCCAGTGCAGCCCTATCTTGGTTTGAAAGACAGGTGTCTGCCAAGGGAGGCAGGAACCTCCCTTGGAATGGAGAATATGACCCCTTTCCCTCCGAATTATTATAACTTTGAAATTAAGGGCTTTTCAGGCAAAGACAAGGGAAAAGGAATAACAGTTCTTTACTAGTATGTGTATGAACAACGAGGCAAACAAACAAACACAACGGCATTAACAACAATCTCAACCAGAGCCCCAGTCTCAGCCCTCTCTCGGCTGCGGGCACAGCCAGCAGGGGCGCTGTTGGCTCCTGGCCGGGCAGGGGGGGTTGCAATGACTCCCCCGTGCCTGCAGGGGGAGCTGTGCCGCGCGCTGAGCCGCGTCTCCCTCACGCGGTAATGGTGGTGGGCTGGACAGCGAAATGGGCTGCGGCAGGAACCCCGGAGCGGCAGCAGGGACAGCAAGCAAGAGGCAGCAGAAACTCTGCAACTGTCGCAGGGGCTGCAGGGTGTCCCGGCAGGCAGGGGGTATGGGTTAGAGTGCAGTGACAAAGCCCGAGGCAGCGGCAGAAAGCAGTGGGGCTGGGCAGCAGCAGCAGGGCCCCTCCGCAGCAGGTGCCGCACGCAGACCGGGAGATGCGCCCTCTGGGAAGGGGGAGGGTGTCAGGCTCTCGGTATTTTCCCCTGAGGCACCCGAGCCGATGGCAAGGGTCCTTTTCAGTGAGGCAGGGTGCCAATAAAGTCCCAGTTCAGTAGCTGCTCTCATGACCAAAGGCTCACCCACGGCAGGAGAAAACAGGGCAGGGCTGGGCTCTGGCAGTGGCAGCAAATTCCCCCACCAAGCAGCAGCTTGACCGTCCTCCTCCAAAGCCGAGAGAGCAGGAGGGCCAGGAGCTGCTCCAGCCCCTTTTTTCTCTATCCCAATCCTTATGGTATCTCTGCCCCTCCAAGAGAAATCCCCCAGCTAAGAGAGTAGCCAGCTGCACCCTTCCTGTGGGAACTTGTTTTGTCTCTCCTTAGTATCAGTCATTATGGTTTCTTAGTGACAGATGGGATGAAATTCCATGAGATAAAGAAATGAAAGGAAAAATCCTAAAACCCAACAACACCAAACCTTCAGCTGGTCACAGGAGCACAAAGTATTTCTGCTGGAGCACACGTAAAGAGTCAGCCAGCAGGGACAGGAGACACACGAGGACATGGTTTGAGACACTCAGAGAGGGAGAGTGCAGAGGGAATATGTGGCTGTAGGTGTGCTCTGGGAAGTAGAGGTTCCGTGCCAACAAACGACCTCCTGGAGGTACTGTGGCAAAGACACCCCTGAGGGAGTGTGGCCACGCACACCAGGGCCACCCACAATAGAACAGCGACAGCCCTGAGGGACCCTAAGTTACCCTCATAAGGGGTGGGACACTGAAAAGCAAAGAGGAGCAGAGGAAGATCAGCATGAAGGAGCAGCAGAAGGACACCATTAAGCTCATTATGACCTTATTGAGCTGCGTGTTATCCCAGCAAAGGAGCAGAAGATGGGCTGAACATAACCTGCAGTGAAAACCAGGGAAGCTGATACAGAGTGAGTAGGGTTGTTTGGGCTTAAAATTAAACTAGGGAAGAGGGAGGGCCTTTAGCGTTTGATGGATCATTTTTTTTCTCTCAGTTCTTTGAAAGATTTTTCTAATCTTTGATTAGAAGTTTGCACTGACAGTAAGCTAATTTAAGTAAAAGTACCATGAGTTGAGACTGTTTTGCTCATAACATTCTCTCAAAATATTTTTACTAGACTCCAAAGAGCAGGCTCCTGTGCCAGAGCATGCAAAAGCAGTTTGCAAAAGGCTAAAAGAAAGTGGAATTCTCCTGTCAAAATTATCTTAAACAATGACTACTATTATTGCATTTTCTAACACAGCTGACACCTGATGAAATACAATGTGATTGCAGTGAGAAGTTCAAGACAGCAAGAGTTAAAGCAGGCAAAAGTCTCAGGCGACCCAATCGTATGAACCAGAGTAACATCAGGAAAATATTGAAAGTGGTTTTGGCTGGATGGCAGTAGGCTGAGTCACACTTAACTCTTGCCAAGTTAAATCACTGCAACTAGCAGTTACAGCTTAAGGAAAGCTTATGGATTGTTGCAGTGACATCATTTTGATATAACATTGCAGTGGCCATTTTATATAACACCACATTAAAAAAATTAGCCGTTTCACATTAGAGAAAATAGAAAGATGGAGAAACATGCTGCACTTTTAAAGTTCATGCTGCCATGAATGCACTCTAGCACTGCTACTGAAATTGTTCAAATGAAAATTATGGGATGTTTTCTTGGTTTATTATTGGTTTTGTTTGGGTTTTTTAAATCAGATTTAAAAGGCAAACAACTCCAGAGGCCACAAAGCAGAGCTCAGTTTCCAGGAGTTCCTGCAGCACCTCCCTATCCCAGCTGAAAGCTCCACCTACTGGATTACAGACAGGATCATTTCACCATCTTTCATCCAACCAGTAATCTCTCTCAACACTGACTTGCCTCAGCAAGAATTCAGGAGTGCAAGTGTTTCCTTCCCTTGCTCAGAGCACTCGAAGTACAGAGGTCTTAGAAAGAAAGGATCTCCACCTGCACTTCACTCCAGGCTTCTATCTTACAACACGGGTATCTCATTTTTCAGCCTGTATTTTGTTCACCTCCGGGTGTCCTTTTGGCAACTCTATTTTTAATCAACAAGCTCTACCCAATTCTTGCAACAGATACTTAAACCAGGTATTCTAGAGTCCAAACTCCAGGTCCTCAGTAAGCAGACAGCTTTTCATGCCTTGATCTTTCTACAGTAGATAAGGGAGACTTTTGAGCCTTGTGTCTGGATGCAGCAGTTTTTTGCTGCTCATCATGCACAGAATTCCAGAGAATCATTGAGATTGGTTTAGACCTCTAAGATCATCAAGTCCACGTATGAAGTATCATGTAAGTCTTTTTTTTTTGCTGTTTGAGTCATCTGCTGAGGTCTTCATACACACTGTACAAAAGTCATGCTGCCTAATGCTTTTTTTTGCATTGTATTTTGAAAACCACATGCCTCAAATTAGACACTGGGCTAACCTGATGATTTTGCAGGTGTAAGATGGCTGAGCTGGTCTCACACCTCACAGCCAGCCACAGTAGGAAGCCTCCTGCCCTTTCCTCCCTGTCCCCACCTCATTTCCACTCTCCCATGCTAGGCGCTGCCACTCCCTTGTGCTGGCAGGGACACCCATGAAACAGGCCGCAGAGCAAACTCAATGCAGATTAGTCATCTGCTGACTTATCAGGCTGAATCATCTCAGTGCAGGCCTCGATGGGCACCAGACCAAACAAAGGAGGAAGAGAAACAGAGAGATCCCGCTCCTCAGCAGGGGCAAGTTGTCAGACTGCCTATGGAAACTGGTGATATAAAAACCTGCATTCAACCTTCCTATGGATACAGCCCCAACAGTATCTAAATTCCAGCTTTGCCAGACAGGAGAGTTCATACTTGGCACACAAGACAACACTTGAATACCAGCTTTGAGGTTAAAACCGTGAGCTCTTTCTCTATGCAAGCTCAAATAACACAGTTCACCCTTGCTTAATAATACATTCAAATCCTTGTTGATATGTTGAATACTGATTTAACACTATCAGCTTTCCTGTACCTAAAATGGATAATCCTGTAAGAAGTTATCAGTCTGAAGCACAGATTCTTCTGCTTGAATCATGAAAGCAGTCAGTCCAAGTGAAACCAGTCAACTCCACACAGTTCCATGACAGCTGAACTGCTGGTAAAGCAAGACCCTTAACTTTCTATAGCAGTTCTGTAAATTCAGAATACAGGCAGCCCACCAGTAGTGAAATTAAGTTTTTCAAAAGCATGTAATTCAGGTTTTGCCTTTGTCATTTAAGATTGCATGAGCACAAATCTGAAATTCCCCTGGAGGGCCCCACCCTCCCCAGGCTGACATTCTCAGCAGTTCTCAAATTCTTACAAATTTTGTTTAAGGAAAAAGTGTCCAAACTAATTATAACCTATCTACTCTGTTTGTATTATTGACATTAACCAGTACTCATATCAATTAACTACCTTTCTAAAAGCAATCTGTTTAAAATGTAGTATCATTTTCCTCAGAATTCAAAACAAAACCCCTAGCAGTTTCTGTGCACCTTCCCTCCAGTAAAGCACAATCCAGACATTTCTTTTCATTTCCACACTTCCTGGCAAAAAATTTAGGAGGACTGTTTCTCAGTGATCCCAAACACTTCCACATGATGAGAGCATCACAGCAAAGATCTTGCTGTCCATGACCTTGAGGACTGCTTGAAGAAGTAGAGGAGGAAGTTTTCCACAAAAGTAGTAAGATGATAAATGTAAGCAGCCTCAGTCATCCGTCAGTTTTAAAGGTGGTTTCTGTAAAATTGTACTATTTTTCCAAGAGCTCAGCTTTTCTAACCTGCAAATCAAGACCACAATAGAGCCACAGCAGCCTTGCTGTCAAACTGCTTATCTGGCACCATGTGTGCACTATCTACAGCTTCCAGTCAACATTAGGAACGTGTATTTTTCCTTCTCTTTTACAGTGAAGAGGTAGATACTTAAGATTTGAGGTGTTGCTTCTACGAAGTACCTTAAAAAAAAACAACCTCGGCATAGCAGCAAGTATGCTTATTAACATAGTAAAAAAAGAAAGAAATGTCTTAGAAACAAGTCATATAAACGGGAAATGACAGTTTGGACTGCATATTCCAGTTCAGCAGTCCTCCACTTGGAAAAAAAAAACAACTTCGTACTGGGGACTTGCTGCTTTCCCCACCCCCAAACGTTTCTTATATATCTTCTTTAAATATCAATATGTGCTATTACATACACACTTTTTTGATTAGGGTTCAGGAAAATCGTCCCTGATACATACCGAAGCAACCAGAAGCTTCTCAGAAAACGTACCAGGGTGTTTCACCCTGCGGTTTTGCCATAATTATTTTTTAAAGGACATTGTGTGACGGCAGACTTTCTGGTGAGTAACTCTCCGATGCCCTGGGACTGCCGTTACTCCTCTTTCTTTCCTAAAATGGAAGCTGCGCTCCAGCCGAGCTCCCCACGACCAGAAACCCCCTTCGAATCTCCTTCGAGGACCCCCCTGCAGCCCACCTGCACTACTGGGGCGAGGACCACGTATTCACCGCAGATGATAGACCAGTCAGGCTTTCCAGTGCGGACNAAAAAAAAAAAAGGCTGGATGGCTGGATAGAGAGAGCGCTGTTTCCCTGGTCTGGACAGACGAACATACACGGCCAGACAGGGACCCTCCCGGGACCGCTTCGCCGACCCTCACTGCTGGCCGGGCTCCGTGCGGAGCCGCAGCGCTCGGCCTCGGCCCCGGCTCCAGGGACTTGGAGCAGGGGAGCGCTCCCCTCCCGAGTCGCGGCAGGACCCCTCCTCAACTCCCAGCCCTCCTCACCTCTGACGGAGACCAGGACGGCGAGGAGCACCGGGAAGAGAAGGAGCCTCCAGCGCCTCATGGCTGTCCGCCCCACAAACACAAACACACACACACACACACACACACACACACCCCGTCAGCTGCCCGACAGCTGCCCGACAGCCACTCCCGGTAACCCCGCAGCTGCTCCAGTGGCGGCAAGGGCGGCACCGCCCCAGGGCCGGGCCACCGCCCCAGGGCCGGGCCACCGCCCCAACGCGCTCCGGTCGCCGCGCCTCGGGGCCCCTCCTTCCGGCTGCGGAGGTGAGAGAGCTCCGGGACGCGTTGGCTGGGGCCGGCAGCTGGCTTCTCACTGTGGGCCGAGACGAAGGAGTGAAGCTTTGTGGTGCCTCTCAGCCCTTACCGCTGCCGTGTGGCCTGCCTCCGAAAGGAGGCTACGGCGCTTAAACTCTGGCCCCAGGTTTTAATAGCAGAGATGAATTCTCAAGTGCTCAGGCACCGCTGCCCTTTCTTAAACCTGGCTCTCCCTTTCATCGCTTTTCCTCGGGAAAAGTTACCCAAAACTAAATACACCAGGATGCCTAATAATGCTGCTCACATCAGGCTTGCTTTTTCTTAAATTAGAGGGAAATCGTTTTGAATTTTGTATTTGCAAGCAAGACCACACTGACCCATGGCTGACAGGTACAAATGTAAACGTGTGCACACCACAGTGTTGTGGGAAGATGAATTTTAAAGATCCCATTTTCCTATAAATCCCTTTCCAATGGCCTTTTTGTACCATGTATTGAATGCCATCAGTTGAGCATTGGTCTGACCAAGTGTTGTGGCAGCAGCCTGAAGCACTGCTGCTGCTGCAGGTCATGGTCAGAACCATATTGACATTTGTGCTGAGCTGTGTTGAGGGGCATGTATGAAAATTGCCCCCAAATCCTGCTTTTTCACTTGCCAGGTATGCACTGGTTATTGACTGGATAATAAATAGTACAGTGACACACAGAGTATGATTTAGAACGCAGCTGGTGATGTGCAGCTGACTTGGATTCAGTAGTCATAGGTCTGTACTTTCCTCAGAGAGATGCATACCTGCTGTTTAGCATTTGTAGGACCTTACCAGATGGAAAAGTGGAATGTCAAATCATTATCACCAGTTCATAAATTGATGGGTGTTTATATTTTTTTTCTTTGATGGTGCCTAGTCAGGTCATTTGTAGATATACCCTAAGGCATAAAAAAGTTTAACCATAGTAATAAAAACACTTAAAATTATGCTGAGTTTTAAATTAAGTATAAGCTTTTTTGTTAAAATATCTGAGTTTTGCAGGAGTGGTATTGAAGTCAACATTACTTAGTGGTTAGGAGCTCCCGTTTTGCCAGACTCCAAGCCTAGAAGGTAAGATTGGCTATGTGTACATGCATCATGTAATCCATCTGTATGGATCTTGCCATTACTGTCTGTGCACATACACAGGAAATTATTAGTGTTGCTCAAAGGATGTCCTTTAACAGAGTGTTTATGGTTGTTAAGAATCACCTAAGAAGTTGATCCCTTGCCAAAAAGAATAAGAATTGATACTCCATAGACTACTGCATACTTCTTTAATCACATCATACCAAAACATACCTCCCACCCAAGAATTGCATAGCTAACAGAGAAAACCTAGATATCCCACTGACATTACCATGTTATAAAAGGGCCCTGTAGCTTCCTGTTGCCAGAATTACTCCTCATCAAAGCTGCCATCTTCAGATGAAGTAAAAGCAACTTCCTGTTAGAACAGACATGAAATAACTGTGCTTTGTACTAGCACTTGTGTTTTCCACTTGGTTCAGTCCTTGAGGCAGGGGCACAACTAGCTGGCACTAGCCACTTTATGGCTAATAAATTTTCTGGATTTATAAATATCTGGTAATTTTTTTCAATCTTACTAATCTTGTGATCTGAAAATGTCACTGATATTTTGTGAAAATGAAGTTCCTGATTTGTTTTTACCAGCTCTTCTATGTGTGGACTTGATTAGAAAAGAATCCAGGCTTTGTTGTTTCACATGTAAAGCCAACTCACCTGTAGAAAAACAAAATAATTTAGTAATAAGGCTGGTTTTCTTATTGTGTGAGTGGTAGTCATAATCTGAGACCCACTTCTGCCAATAGCACCTATCTTTGTCATGCCCTGCAGTGGTTGCCTTAGCAAGTCTTTTACTCTGTCTCTGTCTTGTCCATAGTCTCTACCAGGAAGTCTCTGCAGATAGCGTGGGCATTCTCCTGATCTGAAGATGCTGTGGTTGTCTTACAACTTATTTCTAAAGAACAAGAACTTTAAAGATGTGCAGTGTCTGTGGTTTGACCTGAAGAAAAATGTGACTCACAATGAAGGCTGGAAGTTGTACACCCAAGTGAAACTGTTCAAACTTCAACAAAGTCTATGGTGTGCACAGCTGAAGAGCTATCCCCAAGCTATGAAGGTAAATGTTCTTTCTTCTTAGTTTCCCCTGATTCCTCTTCTGAAATAAGATCCTTGTGGCTCCTTTACTTCCTCACCCTAACCTTTTCCTCTTTTTACCTATGGGTTTTCATCCTTGCCAGAAACATCATAGCTCTCCAGATGCCCAAAGAAGCAAAGGAAAGACAAATATGACAAAAAGACAATGATTTTTATTTGCTAAAATCAGATATTCATGGAGCAGTTAAAACCTTACTGCTCTGTCCCCCAGGGATGCCCTTGGCAATCAGAGGGCCACAGCCACTGTCTGTGGATGGTGAAGCAGATGGACAAAGACAGCATTAAGGAAAAAAGAAAAGAGATGGGCATGACTGGCAAACTATGCTTTGATTCACACTTTTGTTCAGTAACTGCTTTAAAATTGGTATGAGTACAAAAATAACCCAGGAAATTTTGTTGCCATTTTTGCTTTTACAACTTATCAGAACCTGGCAATACCCTGTAATGACTATATTTCAGGTGCAATGTTTCTGAGGCTAAGAACACACATCCAAGGAGTGTGTTTGGGTGCGTTGATGCTGTGGCTCCATCTAATAGGATGTATTAGAAGAGTATTTGCCATAAGCATCCCATATTTTTTTACTCATTTGGAAATCAAACTGAAGGGCAGGGTTTCATCTTTGGTTTCTGTCATGGCGTCTACTGAAGTATGAGCTCTGATCTTTAGGTTTCTTTTCACTATGAGGATATAAATGTTTACATTTGTATGTATTTTTTAACTTAAAGTCAAACATGCAACACCTTATTTTCTCCCAATGTTTTCACCTTGAGTTGTGAGAAGAGGCTAGTTCCACCAGCAAAGTTTCCTGTAACATTTTATCAGCAAGTGAAGTTGTAAGGCCACAGACAATCCGATATGGTATAGTCGGTCAATAAAATAATGATTTTTTTAAAAAGGATTAAGTATAAAAAACACGTTAAAAACATTCTTAAGCCCTACTTGGTCTTTGGTTACTAATTATAAAAACTGTGTCAGGTTTGTTTGAGGGTTTTTTTGGTTAGGTTTTGGTGGTTTTGGTTCTTTTTTTGAAGTGACAGTAGTATTTCCAATGCTAAGGATGTATTCAGAATAAGCAAGAGTCCAAAGTGGCTCCACAATCTCTGCTGGCTCCCCGTTGGATGCTATTTTCTGATGCTCCTTGCCTTGCAGGACAGGAGAGACAGTAGGATACTGCAGCCTAAGTGTTTCTTCCCAAGGAAGCAAACTACATTCCTCTACAAGCAGCTGCTTGATAACAAATAGTGCTTCAGAAAGGAGTTTCTGCAGGTGATTGTGAACAACTTCTGCAAATCACCTGATCTTTGCCACCCTCAGCTTTTCCTGCAGTAAATGTCCTCTTTCTGTTGTTCCCTCCAATAGCAGCAATAATTGCAATGTGCTTACATGACTTTCAGCACTGGCTTTCATACTTTGGCACCAAGGTCTATGGCAACTGGGAGCCCATCTCCTTTAAAGCTCAGCCCTTTTCTTCTACTATAAATACCAGCTGGGTATTATTTCCTTTTCAGATTGTCAACACATATTTCTGTACTTTGTTTTGTTGGTTTTTATCTTTAGGTAACTATCCAAATACCTTTCCATGTCCAAAGTCTATGACACTTTTCTTTCATAATAGTTCATAAAAAGGAATATGATTTTATAGATCCTTTTTCTGCATTTGGAGAGACATTAGGCAAGAAGTTGTTTATTAAGTAACTATTATTTAAAGACATGGATGCCATCAAAGATTAGTTCCATAAGAGAAAATGCAGTTTATTGATTAATGAAATAACTTACATCTCTTCTAAGGATTTTTTAGCAATATTGTATTTTATCAGAAACAGAGAGATATTGTTTTTCATGCACAACCTCTTTCAAAAAAAAACAATCCTATAGCAGCAACCCTTAACATGTTTTTCCTTTAATTCTTGTTTTGTTAGACTATACTAAATTCACTGAATTTAGTGAGCTTTTTTTTTGAGCTTTTTATTGTGTGGAGAGACATTTATGGCAGTTTTTTTTTCATAGTAGTATGAGCTAGAAATATCTAGTCTAGTACAAATGCTGAAAGCAGTCTGGTTGTAGCGGTATATGGTATAGATCTCCACATAGGCTTAGAAATTTTAGTGAAGAGATTGTTTGGAGTTTTTTTTAAGATAAAACCTTTTAAGGCAAGGGTCAGTATAAATTTTTCCAAGGAAAGCAAAGTAGGTATTCTGCTGATAGGAGCTCTTGATTCCTCTAATGATATATCAATTTCATGCTAATTGTATAAACTTGTCTTTGTATTTAACTGCTGAGATTCAGGTTTCATGGTTCACTACTTGTCTTTTGAAACCTGTTTTTTCTATCTCTGCATTTTACCATGAAACTTTGTTTTGAATATTTTAGGTAATTTTTATTTTAATGTAAATATTTTAATTAATGAAAAGAAAATCTGGAATATCTTTCTTCTCTTTTTGGCAAAGTGACATGTTTGTTCCTTTTGAAAAACCTCTGATGTCCAATTTTTTTTTAAATTTCTTTTTGTTTTAAGAACAAAATAACTAAATTTTAAGATGATGACTTTATGTTGGCTTTGTATGTTATTTCTCCTGATGATAAGTTCTGCTTCTCTCTGCTCTTCAGCAAAAGGAAAGAGAAAGCTGACTGAAGCAGTTCTTAAACAGGTAAGTGCCACATCCAGTTTATACTGTTTGATTGAGCTGAATCCTTCCAAGTCTAGATGAATGTGATTTTGGCACTCCTGACATATATTAGAGGTCTTTTATTTGATAAAACAGGAACAAGTGAGTATATGTTTTCAGTTGTTCAGGTACGGGTACCATTTGCAGTATTATCTAAACATTTCCTATTTAAGACTTTTTTTCCTATTTGCATTTTCTCCTCAAAGGCAAAATAGCTCACTGTCATAAACTGTTATAGTCAGAAGAAGTGAAACACAGTTGGAACGTCTTCATATTCAGTAAGAGAGCAATGTCTGTGGTATTCCCAGTAGTGACATTGTCTAGATGGTAAAAAAAAGGAGAAGGTTCCTTTATTCTTGAAAATCTTCCTTTCAAGCTGAAGTCTACATGTCTCATTTTTCAGAATCAGGTTTCCTGAAACATCTTTCCTGTAATAATGGAAGGAAGCAGTCATACATGTCACTGCCTGTGTTCTGCTTCTTGCCTCAGGATTGCAGCATTGTGTACCCAGAGCTTGTTAGGGCTTCCTTTCCTGCATGGCCTCTGATCCATGCAGCTGAAGCCTCCTGCAGTGGGGGCCACAAGACCACCTGCAGCAGGGACAGTGGCTGGAGCGGTGGCCTTTGAGGGGCTCTTAGTTTGTTAGCATGAACTCTAAGATGAGTAGGATTTAGGAATTTCCAATTAGATAATCCCAGGTTATGTGCTGTGCTCATGGCTCAGGTTAGAAATAACTGATTTAGAACCAGGAAGAAAACTAAGTTTTAATGAATGCTAATTATTCTTCTATGGTTTGTCTTCTGTATCTCCACCTCTGTTATGTAGGATGGATTATGTGACTACTCAATTTCGTAAACAGAGTGAGGGTGTAGCTGGATTCTTGAAAGAGGCCAGCAGATCTGACAAACATGGCAAGAATTTATCAGTCATTTGTGAAGGTATTTTATTCGTAATGACTTTTGTATATGCACACAAGATGCATCACATCGGGGCAAAATCTTTTGAGCTCCACTGATAAAACAAAACCATCTCTGTATTCCTTGCTTAGATCTCCTTCATTAAGATGCTGTGGCAAATGCTGTTGGCAACTTCAGCCACCTACAGCCTGACAGGAATAAATTAATTCAGTCCTGTGTTGCAGCTGCTCCAGTATGTTATGAAGTGTACTGTTGTTGCCCTTAGCCTTAAAGGGGCTGTAGGAAAGTGGGGGAGGAATTCTTTATCAGGGAGTGTAATGAGAGGACAAGAGGTAGTCTAGGGGAACCTGATCTAGCAGAAGGTGTCCCTGGCCATGGCAGGGAGTTGGAACAAGATGAGCTTTAAGATTCCTTCCCATCTAAACCACTCCATGATTAAAGCTTTTAAATTTATGCTTCAAGCCCTATCACAGTTTGAAAGACAGTGGTCTTTGTCATTGCATAGCCTGGCTATGGCCTCAGTGACCAAAAGAAACTCAAGTTATGCATGTGTTGGGAAAGATGCTCAATTTGATGCCTGTTCACGAAGACAGGAAGACACTGTTCTAGAAAAAATGTTATAAACATGAATGCAAAATTGTGGCTGTGAAAAACTCGCAGTTCTTTAAATATGGGAGTACCCAGAGTCTATCTGATCTCACACACAAGAAAACTAAACACATTGCTAGTCATGCATGGTCTGAGGAACAAATGAATCCAAATAGTCAAATGTCCCCTAATGGAGTAGGTGCTTGAAAAAATGGCTAGGAAACCATGATTCTTATTTCACTTTGAAGACTTTAAAATTTTCCTTAAAAAAAATATTTTCAGCATTGAAGTAGATTTCCTGCTTTAAGATCTTTTTTGTGGTTTTGTTTTGTCTCGTCATCTGTTTAGGAGCAGATGACAGTCTGTGTCTTTGTGCTTCATGATGCCAATCAGCCAGCTCACGAGGTTCCCTCCTCAGCCCAGAGAGCTTTTTTCAGATAATGACACAGAAATACATGGCTTTTCTTGTGCACTTTATTGGTAAAAATAAGTAGATTTCCTGAGTTTAGCTTTGAGAGGAGGGCTGTTAATATCATTTCCCTTGCAGGATGTACCACAGTGGTAGAGAGAAGGGTGTAATGATAGGGAAGTCTAGATATTTGTCAGGGTGGAGAAAGCAGAAATTCAAGGAATTGCTGATATTGATATTGTGGTCCATCTGAGAAGAAATAAAAAGTGGTTAAAATTATTACATGATTAAATTTGCAAGGAGCAATAATATATTTCACAAATTAATCAGTTGATTCATATTTGGACTTTTAAATTTTTTTTTTTTTACTAAGTGATTTAAATTTAGTTGGAGGTCAAGAGTAAAACTGTAGGTTGGGGATTTTCTCCATACTACAGATGGCAATAATTTTTTCTCCGGTTCTCTACCAATTATTTGCTTCCTTTTCACTTCTGCATCTCTCCCTTAGCAAGCAAAAAAGCATGTATAACAGAAAGGCACTTAGTAAGCCCAAATAATTCAAGTTCTCTTTTGTTTTTTCTCATAAAGGGCATCTTATGAATAAAAATATACATATTTATGTGTGGTTTTTTTTGATAGTGCTGGGATCTGGGGAGGCAGGTCTACACTTCAATTCTGATCAAGAACATTCACAATTGGTTTTTTATATTTTCCTCTTATCTAAAAAAAAAGAAAGTGCAGCTTTCTAAAATAAAATTATAATTTTGTTGATTTTCTACATTTTACTGCATTGCAAAATTAAAAAAAAAAAAGAAAAATACAAGGCAAGATGGCAAAATGGTATACAAAGTACAAACCACACAGCTGGAACACCCCCTTTTCCTGCCTGTGTAATTTAAGAAAAACCATTAAGTCAAACAATACAACATTTTTTATTTGAACACATAAAATTTGAGTTCATAAAACAAGCTAGCATAACTGTTCCTGCCTTGGGAACACTAGCTGTGAATAACTTCTCCACAGAATTTAAGAAACGCGGAAAGCAAGTGTCACTTGAGAAAAATAGCTCATGCATTTGTCATTCCCACATCCATTTTTGTGACTCATTTATTTTTATGCTGCTGTTTTCCCAAGTGCCCAGAGTACTATCAGAAAGCTTAAACAAATGGCCGCAAATCCTCTTGCCTTTTTTTTTTCCAGAAGTGGAGTGGGGAATTGAAATGATGTCTTGCTTGTCCTGATAGAGTCAGATTTTCACTTATGGGGCTTGTTATTGCCAGGTTTAAAAATCTCAGTTATTATTCTTTGCCATTCTTATCATTGCTTTACCTTATTTTTCCCATATACTGTACCTTTTTGTTGCGTTGTCTTCTTCTTCTGCATCTGGGTACTAGGAAAAGTCAATTAGACTTGCCCTTGCTGTCAGCTGAAAGCACTAGACAGAAGCCAGCAAAAGAATTCACCACAGCTTTAATGTTAAGCACCCCCAGCTATGTCTGGTGCTGCAAAGTCAGGGAGGAGAACATGTTGAGAGAGAGAGATTAACTGCAGACCCTTCCCCTGGAGCCTTCTATCTAGTGTAAAATCTGAAGCAATATGCTTGCCAAGATTTAAAAGAAGCTAAAACTACATAGTGATATCAGATGTGGAGGAGGGATCAAAAGCACATTGATGAGGTCTTGCATTACTAGTGACTATGTTGTATCTCGTTTGTTGCTAAAACCTAATGACTGGGATGGTTTCTTATGCTTCAGGCTGCACTGTGTTGAGTGCAGTGACAGACTTCAGTACTTCAAAACCAGATAAGAAAGTGGAACACACCAGTTGATCATATCTTATATCTCAGAAGGGCAGTAAAGTTTATGGATCTGTAAAGGTAATTTCTACCATAATTATGTATTTTATTATAGATGGTCCCCAATTTTAGTTAGCATTTGCTGATTCATGTGCCAGGGAGAATCTTTTTAAAGGTAAAAAATACTACAGAAGTCTATAATTACTTTCTTCCTGCTCATTAGTAAGAACTAAATGTGTGCTCACATCTGGGCTTTGTGTGCCAAATACATATTTTTACCACCTCAGTCTCTTCCCTCCATATGCATCCTGTTAGCATGGGTTCCTGTAGGAGACTAACATGTAGTAGCACACTGGAGACATCTGTGGCCTGTAGTTTAGATGAACATTGCAGAAAGGTAGAGAAAGGTGCCCTTAGCTTCTCTCTGTGAATATTCTGTGAGGCAATGTGATTAGGGAGAATGAACTGTCTTTTTATAATTAAAGTAGCCCAGTCCTACAGACCTCCACTGCTGTATTAGAGTACAGAATGTACAAAATTATTTTTGGTTGTATAAAGGTTCAAAGAGGACTTTCCACATTTTGAGCAAAGACAGTTGTTGTTTGGTGATGCAAATAGGGAGATTACAAATTGAGATTTCTATTTCTATTCCTGGTTTGTGATCTTGAAACACCAGGATCTCTTCTAATTTCTTTCCATAGCTCTACATGCAGACTGACACTGTTGGAACTTCGAAAATTTAGCTCTGATATTTTAACAAGATAAAATGTACCTGCCTTGGATACAGCCAATGCAGATGAATTGGATGACTTGAACAAACCACAGGTAGCATAAACATAATTTCAGTCTTCCTGGATACAGAACCAGGAAGGATACGTTTGAGCGTGCACAGCTGAAATTAGCACAGCTGAAAAACTGACCAGAGCTTTGTTGCAACGTCTTTGCAGAGGCTGTGTGAGCAGGACCATGCAGCACACTGAGCCTCAGCTGTGTTACATTCTGGTGCTGGGGGGATTGGCATCGCAAAACCGATACTGCCAGAAAAAGCAGATGTTTACAGTGTTTTGTTTCTCTGACATAGCAACAACAACCCATTGATTTCCAGAGGCTTAACTTTGTACAAAGGTCTCCTCCCTGCTCTGCCAGCCATTTTCTACAATAGCTTCCTGGGCTGCTTCTGTTCCTGAAGACAGCACTGAGCAGGAGGTAGAAGAATCTCTTCTTTACTGTCTTATGTACTACTGTGCTGTCTCTGCTACATTAACTCTACTCACTGACCTTAGTGTTCACATCTTGAAACTGGCTAATGAAAAGGAAAATCAAGATTTG
Organism: Chaetops frenatus; assembly: GCA_013400775.1. Taxonomy (NCBI): domain Eukaryota; kingdom Metazoa; phylum Chordata; class Aves; order Passeriformes; family Picathartidae; genus Chaetops; species Chaetops frenatus. The sequence goes on along the minus strand of VZTR01026746.1, from coordinate 13,883 downwards.
CTTATCCATTTGTCTTACAGGAGTGAATTTTCTGCTTCAGAAGTAATGCTGGGCAGGAGAGGATGCATTAAGAGGGTAGAGCCATGGACAAACATACATTTGACCTGACAAGTTCTGTTCTCACCCAGTGCTTTTGCAGTGAACTTTTTAAACTCAACACAATGGGATTTAAGAAAAACATCAACTCAGCACACCAGTTTTGGCAACAGCTGAATGTCAAGTTTATGCTGTTCTTGCACATGCCTCTTTGCCTTTATTTACAAATAATGTTTTATATAAATTTTAATTTTTCTATACAACTCTTTAAGTTTCCTGTGAGTTTCCAGGTATGTTTAATTACCAGTGTAGTTCACAGTAGATCATAAATTTTCTTCTCCCCTGCTATCACCTTTTCTTCAGAGAGATATTTGTATAATGATACAAAGGGTTTTACAAGTATAAAAGGTGAGATTTTCTATATAAATAAAATCTAATAAGCTTTAAGTTTACTTAGATTAAATTTACATCACTTAAGTTTTTATATCCTTTTTCAAGTGTCCTAGTTTAGCATATGGGAAGGTAAAAATCAACACTTGATCACCTGATCAAATTCTCAGGCATCTGGCTTGCAGACCCTACATTATGTCAACAGCATTCATTTTGTGTGGAGCTATTTCAGAGCTCAGAAACATTCCTTAGTAGAGAATGGAAGAGTGGAAGAAAATAATTAACTATACGTCCTCATAAGTATGTTCCGTCAGAAGAAGCTTAATTTGGACTTTTTTTTTTTTTTCACTGAGAGGAGGATGCATTTTTATGTTGCTATGAGTGCTTTACTGAGTGTGTTTTTGAGCTTGTTTTCAAGAAAAAAGGATCATTCATTTTTGCTGCCATCCTCAAACACTGTTTGGGGAATGTCTCAGAAATGCCTGCTCTTGCTGGAAAAGTCAAGAGGAGTAGCCATGAACTGATACTGACTTCTTCCAAACTGTGCAGCAAAGGTTTCTGTTCTTTTCCCATAGAAAGGTGCTTTCTGTGAATGAAAACCCAATGAAAACAACTTATTTCTCAGCCACAGTCACTGTATTGGTGATCCAACAGGGTGACATTGATGCTAGATTTAGTTACTTTCTTTGTTAGATGCAACTGCCTAGGCTTTATTTTAAAAGGCAAGCAACCAAAGGCCTGCTAAGTTATTTCCATTTCTTTGCAAAGAATGGGAAAAGAGGGAACTGGGTGTTCCAGCAAGGCACAATGAATGAGCAACAGAATCCATAGGAAGCACAACTCCATAGTTCATGTTAAGGGATTTCCTGCTTGAGATTTTTCTGCTAATTTCAGCTGCAGCAATATGTGGTAAAGGAAAACGGTCTTTTGCGTAGGGTACATGCACTCTGCCAGAGAGAATTTACACAAAAGTTGAAACTTTATACAAAGCACATTCTCCACCCTCAGATAGAGGAAACAGTCAGCAAAGTGCACAGAACAAAAATGCTTATGACTCATGAAACAGATGAATGGGGTTTTACTGGTATGCCTAGTTTGAGTTGAATATAAAGGATAAAAAACGCCTCAGACCATCCCGGGTGAATTAAGCAAATGCTGGATTCATCTGTGATTATGCTTGCCACTCATATTTGGAAGTTGGTTTCTGTTGGAATTTGTCATATCTGTTGTTTTTCTTCATAAAATCTTCTTTTGTGTAGCCAATAACTGTGGGTCAAANNNNCCCCCCGCACTGGACTTGTAATCTCTTGACTAAATGCAGTATGAAAAAGGAAATGTAGGAAAAAAATTACTGAATTACAGCCTCAGGTTATTGCACCTTTCTTCTTAAATTCTTGTGAATCTTACTAAAAAAGCTGGTCCCAAATAACTGTTGGTCATAAAATGTTTAGTTTAAAGACCAAACATTTTCAGATCTTTAGCTCGAAGGCAAGTCCCACAGTGTTTGGCTGGATTATTTCTGTACCTCTCTTGTAAATTCTGTGCTAGAATATCTGTAATTTTGATTTTGCTTTCTCTAGTACATACTCAAACAGTCATATTCAG
>VZTR01026744.1:260646-314611 GCA_013400775.1 Chaetops frenatus | reverse complement strand
TTCTAATACTTGCATGAGTGCTAGGTAGTTCCTCCCGTCAATTAAAATACTTCTCTTGTCACAGATCACAGAACCTCTTCCTTAAAAATTAATAACCAAGTCATACTAAACCGTCTGCTTTCAGTGAGATTGCTTTCCAGTGTTTGTATAAAGTTGGAAAAGTGCCACAGTGGAGATGTCCAAATACGTTTCACAGTCAGAGAGAAGGATCTAGAACACAAGGTATTTAATAGATGAAACTACAAATCGTAACCCTAGCCTACAGGAAGGAGCTTATGCAATTATACAGTATGAGCATACGTTTCTCCAACCTCCTTACTCCCCTATTTGGACTTACTGACAGTGGGGTTCCAAACAGATTAATAAACATAGTAGAAATAAGTGAAATAAAAAAAGATTGAAGAAAAGTGTTTACTAGATGTCTTGGAAATTGAAATGTTTGCTTGAAAAGCAAACACACGTATGTTTGGATTCCTTATGCTATTCTGGTGTCAGTCTCTTCTTCCTTGTTTTGTAGGAGCAGACATTTAGGGAGGAGTGAACTTTTGAGTTGTGCTTGTGGGGTAACAAATAGTTCTGTATCATTCATAAACCAAAACTGCCTTAAAGCAGAGCCAAGTTTGAGACCCTGTGTAAGGGTTTTAAGGACAAAAGGACATTATTGTTATGCAACCAAACTGGAATTAGGATTAAAAGGAAATCAGAATACACAAAAAAAAGCAAATTCAGAGGCAAGGCGTTCAAATAAAATTGGCTGTGGGTTGCAACTATCTATGCAATAGCGTTAGTGTTTTATTAAGTAAACAATAAAAGTTTTAGAAACATATACTAGAGATTTTTGTGAGGTTTTTTGGGGGGTTTTGGATTTTTTTTTTTCCTCAGGGGTGGTCTGAGTAGCCAATCAAAGCAGAATATTCTCCCCAGCTTTGCTGCTGACCAGAATGAGTCAAATGCTCCTAATTTTCATGGCCAAGAGAAGGTTATAGAACTAATAGTTGTATATTTGCAAGGAGTTACAAACTATCTCATACACATTTTTCTGGTTATTTGATAATACTTGTGCTTAATATTAAACACATATGGCTTAACGCATGCACATGAGATAATAATTGTAACGGTACCTGCGTTTTAAACAGTTTTTCAGGTTCTGTATGCCAAGTAATATTGAATATTATTTGGCTGCTGGTAGCTATGTCTTAGGAGGTAGGCTATCATTAATAGTCAAGCACAGATGTGCATTATTTCATAGCCACAGAGCCCATCACCAATGAGGAGTTGAGCACAAGGAGGCAGCTGAGCAGTTCTTCACAATTCATCGCTCCCATGGAGGAAACGGTGAGCAGCAGGACAAGAATGTTTGCTGAATATGCAAAACCTTTTTAAGTTAGCAGGGGGTGAGGGTCATCTGTAAAGAATTGTGGGTGATTAGGCAGTAAAAATGTAGATTAAATACAGAGTAGATAAATGCAAGGTGATGTCATAACTTTAAATAAAAGGTAGGAATACCTGAATTGGTTGCTGCCACTCAGGAGTGAGACTTCTAAGTATGTATGCCCTGCTTGAATACCATCTTTATGTTTGGAAAAAGCAAGGCACATTTCAAGGGAAGGGACAGAGGACAAACTGGGAACACATGGCACTCCAGAAATCTGTGGCGAGTTTGCACCATGAGCACTGTTCTCTGTTGTGTTTCCTGCCTCCTAGAAAGAAAATACTGGAACTAGAAAAGAATAACAAGGATGCTCGGCTGTCTGACTTTCTGTCCCCTGAAAGGGACAGTTGAGGCTTGGAGCTCTCACCGAAGAGGGAGGATGCATGAGGTCCATCACACCCTAAGCAACTTGTAGGGGGTAGATGCCAGCTGGCTTTCTGAGTAAAAACTGTCAGATTTGCAAAGTAGCAGGAGCCCAATCTAAATAAACAACAGGAGATGGTTCTTCATTCAGTGCCTTTCTGAATGGCATGCAGAGTACAGGGTGTTTCTCTGGGGTGCAGGGAAGATGGGCCAAGTATTTGGAAGAGGACTGTGTTGAGAGTTAATGAATGAACACCCCCTCACACTCAGGAAATTCCCAGAGTTGAAAGCAGTTGGTAGCTGTGGGAGTGTTGCAGAGAAGATATCATATATTTGCCTTGCTTTTCCTCTTCCTTTGACGTTTGCCTGTGGCCTGTGGTGGAAACAGGATATTGGACTGAATGGGTTCTTCATCTGAGGCAGTACACCTCTTCCTCTGTATTCATGGAGGATCACACTGAAACACCTGGAGCCACATAATAGCAATAAGCCTGTGTGATGGGGTCTTTCTAACCCAATTTTCTGTTCATCTAGACCAGGAGTTACTTATAGAGCAGCTGCTGGGCATATAGTTCTATTTTGCCTCATGATATACTTCTTTCTCTGTGTCCTCAAAATCTTAGTAGCAATATGCATACAGCTGCATTGCAGTTGCATACGTACAACCAAACCATCCTTTTGTCCTTCCTCAGTAGAAATACTTGTTCCATGAGAAACAGACCTAACAGTCTTACTTTTTCTATAAGTTTGTCCTTTGAATGAGCAGCTGTGGACAAAAACCTCTTTACTCCTCTCCCCCAGCTCCCACCTACCCCTCTCCCTCTGTTTGATGGTTCATGTGGTAGCATCAATTTTAGACACATTCAAATTCAGTAGCCAGAAGCTGACTGGCCAATACACACAGGGTGTTGGGCTGCTGCCTCTGAGCGTGACTAAGGCATTGGATTTTGTCCAGTGATTTCAAATGCTTTTTGAATGGGAGAGAACAGTTCATTACATCCTTAGGAATGTAGGGCAAAAAATATCATGCCCTTTGTGGTTTTGTTTCCATCTTGTTTTAGTTTGATACACCCATTTCTTATCTTAGCTTTAATAAATAAATGGATAAATATTGCTGGCTACTTGGTGAAAAAGAAGCATATGACCTGTGAAAAACAAAGTGAACTTGTTAAAACCAGACAGTGCACCTGCTTGGATTTGTGTGTTTTTCTTTCTGGATTCACCTATGCCATAGCTCATGGGTCAGGGATACACAGTGAATCATCCTGTTGGACAGAATGGGGCATACAGAGTAAATTAAGTTTGTCATCTCTCTGAGAGCCTCTCCTTTGCTCTCTACCTGTAGGAGAGGATTTTCGTAGTAATGTGGCCTGTCTTCACACTCCATTTATCGTACTCCAATTGATGTATGTAATCTTGGTTGAACAGATAGGTAATGGAGTAAGCACATAAAGTGTGTTGAATGCCTAAGCAACACGTCTGAAACAAACAGGTAGGCAAGAACCAAAGTGCAAATGTTTAGAGACAAAAATTGGCATTCTTCTCTGACAGGAGATCTTAATGCAAGTTTGTTAGCATTTTCTCTTTACAGGAGATGACAGAATGTGAAATTACAATGTAAATATCTTTTATTTGCTAGCATTGTATGCGACTTTTCTGTTTTATGCCTGAATAGGACTTTAATATGTTGGCTTTTAATATCAATAGAAAATGTTCATTTCATATCTGTGAACAGGAAAGTGTTGATGGCCACATGATGAAAAAATGCTGTTTACTGTTTCAGGGATTTCTACAAAGCTGACTGCACACTTTTGCTATCAATTGGCAATCCAGAAAGAGAATTCCTCTTCCAGTATTTTACCAGAAAAAGTAATCTTCCTCTTCCATGCACATAAAGAGTGGGAAGCCTTGGCAAAGGAGCAAACAAGTTCTGTAACTGTGGCATGTCAGCCTTTGGTGATTGGACATCTTCAATACAAAGGACAAAAAACACTGTAGGAAAACATACATTTTTTCCTGAAACTAAGATTCTAGGATATTTTTCTTGCCCTACCAGTAGCTGGCAGAGAAGATTTTATAGAAACGGGTTTGAAGACCTGTCTGAGCTGTCATAAAGTTGAGCTATTCAGGTTTTGGGGCCTTTTACCCAAGTGTGAAAGGAATAGTCGCATATGATGTAAAAGGGATCTATATGTTGACAGATTTATTCTCTCTCCTAGTATTTCTATATTGACAGTTATTTAATCCATGCAAGAACCTTTCCTGTAGCAACTTAGAAACATCAAGAAACTTACTGAGTGCTTTAGTCACTTTTTTTGTTCTATTAAGAGGATCTTGGGCATTTCTGAGATAGAAAATAGGTACGTCATCTACTATAGTAGTCTCCAAGACATCAGCTTTAATTGTATTGATGGTCAAAGGCTGAGCATTCTGGAGAAAAATTCAAAACTCAGGCATTGCTGAAATATTTAAGGAGATGGGGAATGTAAGTACTTAAAAATAAATTCTTCAAATTTCCACTTTATATTGTGCAGTGTATTATATCTTTTTTTTTCCCAAGCCATAATATGAAGAGATTTTTTAAACTATTGCTTCCAAGTCAGCTTGTTCCTGTGTGCAGAGTACCTGGAATGAAAAACCATAAAACAACTGACAAAGTCAGTAAGAAGAAAATCATGTCCCAGGGTTTAAGCAAGATGTGTTTCTTCTGGTTCTTGCAAACCTCTGTGAAACATTTGGTTGCCATTGTCTACAGGTTTGATCAGATCTCTCTCTTCAGTTTGTTTTCCCAATGCTAGCTGCAAACATATGATAAGTTAATATCACAGTGCTGTCCATTTGCACCTCCAGGCCCTAGTCCTGCTCTTCAGGACAGACACCACCTGAAGCCATGATAATTTCAGCTCATTGAAGCACAATAGGAGAAGGATAATGTGGAATCCATCTTAGAGACTGTGCATTCTATGTTCACACCAACCTACCAGTGAGAGAAATACGGAGCCAATGTATGGCTTAAGCCCCCTAGGAATGCAGGACCAGTGGGAGGTGCTTCTGAAGGACTGTGCCATCCACAGAAGTTGAATCTTGAACATAATCTGAATGTATCCTCTCAAGATGACCAAAAAATAGTTTCTGATCAGGGTCTTGATACCTGGATTACTTCAATTAGTTGATTTTATTGTCTTAGTTTAGATTGCCTTTTTCCCCCCTTGATGTGAAATCTTGGCTTTGCCTTGCCAGAAAGAGGAGCAGTGACGATAGCAATTTAACATGTTAACTGATTTCTCTCTTGGAGAAGGGAAGAATGGATTCCAAAGGTTTTAGTACCTCTGATTAAGTTGAAACTGTTCATGAGTGAAAGACAATAAAAAGAATTTGTGATGCCGCTCACTCCTTTCTTACAGCTTTGATATATGCTACATGCCTGTGTTACTTCCACTTCATCCAAATGTTTCTGTCTAAGCTGTCCAAATCAAACTTTTTTTGAATTTATTCTATTTGTAACATAGGTACACTGAGCTTTGCCCTTCACTGGAACCCTTTTTTTTTTTTTTTTCTTGAAAGACCATGATATGCCTAGTGCGTGGGAAGTGGTTTGTGAAGAAAAATAAGAGAGGTGATAAAAAAGAGGTTTCTCTCTTCCTGACTAGATTTGGAATCTATTTAAGTGATTTGGAATGTAGTTAGCAATCTAGTGACACAACACTTCTTTTGCAAGAGACTGCACTTTCTTGATTTTTGCTCAGCCAGAGTTTTCTTCATAGCAGTGATCAACAGTTCCTAGTTTTCAGCATCCTCTTTGAATCTGGGGGTAATTGAACTGGTCACCACTGAGTGGAAACATCCTCACCTGTCTATGAAAGCATCCCATCTAGCACCTGACTATTCCCTGCCTGAAGACCTGACACAATCAGCTGCTGGCCATTGCAACCGATGTACCACTGGAACAGTCCCATGCCAGGAGGGATATGTTACTCGTTCATGAGTCTGCAGGTGCTCCACGTCTCTCTAGGGTGTGTCAGCATGGTTAAACTCAACCAGCTTGGATTTCCATCTGTCAAAGTCCAGATCTTCCTCAAGTCCCACTTTTTCACTTCTTGTTTTTCTGGTTTTGGGAGTGTGTTTGTTGTTCTGAGTGTTGCACATTTTCCTAGTTTATGTTTGAGATAATTTTATTAGTTTCAACTTTTTTTTTTTTATTCCTTCTCTTTTCTGAGAAAGCAAGAAAAGCACGGTTGGTGAAATCTCAGCAACATTTCATGGATTCATTAACTTTTACCTTGGTGTCTACCAAAATCTGGAAGTGCCTGTACAAACCACCCCAGACATCCCTGGTCTAGGACTGTTTGTCTGCACTAGCCCCACCCCATCTCTTCTCTGAACAATGTAATTTCTCATGGTACATTCAAAAGTATTGGAACACGCTATCCCCATGCCTTTATTTTCTGAGTGTGTGCCTCCTCTTGTCCATAGAAATGGTCTTCTGGGACCATTCTGTGCTGTGTATCACAACTTCAGTTTCTTCTCTAATACACTGTGTATTTGAATACTTTCATGGTTTGTTTCATCATTCCATTAATTGGCTTCATACTATGAAACTTGCTTCCTTGCTCTTTCTTACTTTTCCCAAAGTGGTTGCTCAGAACTGCACACTGCAGTGATCTCTTATTGCAACATAAAATTGTCTTAATTGAGGCAGAATCTTGGTTGCAAATTTCTTCATATGGTGCATCGGTTCTCTTGACTCATACATTTATGTGGCAAATCCCAGAGGACACACTCAGAAAGTAGCATGCTGTCGTGATAGCAGGTAGCAAGAACTTTAGTTACTAACTTAATCATGCAACATAATGATTAAATGAAGACCAGTGTGATACTAATATGATACAGCAAATTCTTCAGGTGTAGTACACGTCTAGGGGATGTGCTTGGAAATTAAATGCAAAGCATGCTTGCTGGCTACTTGGCATTCATGATACTGTTCCTAATCTGCTTCCATAAAGACTATTTCCACCTGTCCCTTACCTCTGACAGTTTCTTATAACTCTCATATAGTCTAGCCAAAGCTAACTTTACTGGAGCTGCCATAATTTGCTCAAACATTCCCACCTGGTAGTTTCGTTTTGACTATGTTTTATGTTAATGACTATCAGACATGAATTTCTGTATTAGAGTAAATTTCATACTTAGGCATCTTAAGAAAAGTTATGATTAAATGGAAAGTCTGCATGTTCCATGAGAGCTTCAGAGAAATGCAACAGATCTGTAAAGATCAGTTAATCATAACTCACTTTTACAGTAGCCACATTGCTTCCTTCTCAACAGATTGTCTTCATGCAGCTGTAGGTTAATTCCATTCTCTGTTATAGTTTTTCTTAAGTTCTCTGGTATGGAGAACAAACGTTCTGCTTTATAATTTTTTTTATCCTTTCTGAGGGTTTCATTGCCAATTTTGAAGATGGCAAATAAAAATTACTTTGCTCTAAGCTGCATGAAATGTTAAAATATTTTTATTTAAAAGGATACAATTTTTGGTGAATAAGCAAGATAAAACCTTGCATTTGCATCTCTTGGACTGATATAGAATAAATCATGTACAGCACATTCATGTACATGTTTTAATAAACTTTCTGGATACCGTATTGGCATGAGAGAGCAGATAACATTAGCAGCTTACCATAAAAGGTTTAATTAACATCTGTAATAATGACCACAAGAGGGTGCTCTTAATTACTGTTCCGTGAATGCTGTTGGACTTCAATCCTCAGAGTCAACGGGACAACTAATTTTAACACTTATAAAAAATCCAGTGAATTAGTCATAAGTGGAATCTACCTAAGTTATTTGAAACCAGCCATAATGCTTGTTCATATAATCCCCACCCAAATACACTTTCCTCTAACTTGAAGCTAAACCAGACAGGATCTTCAGCTTCCCTTTCTTATGTGTTTTTTTGCATTTTCACAGCTGTAAGAATAGCGAGAAATTTTGTTTACTTTAATTAGAACTCTCACACCTAGAAAGTACATAATAAAACCTTTTGTATCTGATACAGAAGTCAATTTCCAAATGAAAAGACATTTTCACGATATCCAGATTTTTTCCAAAAGAGAAAAAGAATTTCCATGTTTGGTACTGCAAGTAGTTCAGCTGGGTTTGTGCACTGAACAAACTGCAAAAGGGCTTGATTTAGCTTTCCATCTTGTTAGTAATTTAATCAGTAAAGCTGGACAATTAACTTGCTGCTCCATCTTGAAGGATATCTCGTTTTCCACTCCCAGAATATACCGCTTTTTGTGAGCTTTATGCATCTGTTTCTGCATGTGGGAAATGAGAGCGTATTCATCTCAGTTTTAAAATGCCACTTAAATTCCTGACAGAGAGTGGATGCGATGTTAGAGTGCCACTTTCCCATGGAGTGGCGCTTCCCACTTGGCGGCCAGTTAGCGTAGTACTTATGTTAAACATCATTCAATACACAGGTAAGCCACTTGGTTTCAAATGCGGCGATCAGACTGCTGTATTTGCGCACACATCACCAATCTTTTGTGGCAGTTTGTGCTGAAACCATAACAACTTCCAAGCAGACCACCCACCTTGCAGTGCAGGAATGCATTTTGCACAATTGACAGACCTTAGGGTTGTTTCCCTTCTTTTTTTTTTTTTTTNTTTTTTTTTTTTTTTTTTTTTTCTTTTTCTTTTTAAATACTGTTCCTCTGAATCTGCCGGTCATAGAACAATAGATTCAAACAATGGAAACAACTTTCAGTTTTCTGTGTGTTCATGCTGCTGGCAAGAGATCAAGACTAAAAGAGGTTTTTGCCTCTGTAGAAGTTGAAACTGATGAGACTTAGTCCCGCTGTCACACTGTGCAGTTTTGAATGAGACAGCCAGCTTCTGGCTGGTTCTTTCCTCTATTTCTGTAAAACTAAAAGGAGGCAGCCCTGAGAGAACAGCAACTGAGCTGAAAGCTGCTACACTACTGAATTAACCCAAACCATAACTATGTCACTCAGGAGTCAGAAGTCCATGGCTTCTCTGCACCTTAGAACTGCCACCCAGCATAGCAGTGCAGTGCAGGCTCTGTCCCATCCTTACCAGGGGGCTTCCAGCAGCATCACAGTACCGGGGCTGGCACCTATGCTGTGCCTGTGGCTATGGCTGTGCTAGAGATAGTCAGCACAGTCACTAGGCTGCCTTAGAGACAGCTCTGCCAACCTGATGCTACTCCAAATTGCCCATTCCTTTATCCAGATTGGAACGTTACGTCTATTTTGGCTCTTGTTTGTTGAAGCATGTTTCCTAGACCTTCCTACTAACATTTAAAAAGACAGGCAAACAGATGAGCAAAGCGCATCCTTCCTGTGCATGCCACAGAGCAAACAGTGGTGTATCCTCCTGTAACTTTGTCAGCACAAAAGACTTGCAGAAGTCGTGGGCACATAACTCAGTGTTCTCCAGCTGCCAGTGATGTCTCTTCAATGACCTCTGTTGGGAGTGTCTGACACCACCAGTGAAGACAGCTGCTGGCAAGATGGTACAATAACATAGAAAAGATTAGGAGCACAGTTCTAGTAAAAATCTCTGTATACCTGTGAGAAGCAAGGAACTAATCAATTAGACAGAGCCTGCACTGAGTGTCCTTCTGCTGGCTCACAGGACTCTAAAACACTTGAAATGCTTACATTAAAATCACAGAACCACAGAATGGGTGAAGTTGCAAGGGAGCAACTTTGTCTTGTCCAACATCCCTGCTCAGGCAAGGTCATCCCAGACCACATGGAACAGGACTGCATCCAGACATTTCTTGCATATCTCCAGAGAGGGAGACACCACATGCTTCTCTATCTTCTGTAAAAAGTGGCTCCATGGTGGATTGTTGTGCATCATTTTTCTCTCTTCATACAGCAGCTTGGTTGATTAGCAATGTGTAGTCCAGCTTATGAGGAGACATAGGCAACCACCCAGAATGAGTTTAATGTGAGTTTGAAGTATAGCCTTTCTTAAATTTTGGAGACCTCAGTATATGGAGAGTGTCTGTAGAACCAGCATCCCATATCAAGTCTTGTTTTCCCATGCAGAAATTTTGTCCAGGCCGAAAAACAGAATTTGGGCTGTTTTTCCAGCATTTGTGAGTGTCTAGTAGATTGTTGGAAGAGTAATGCTGTGTAATGCAGCAATAATCTCTGAAGGCACAGTCAATATCCACGCACCCTGAAACGCAACCATGACATGTGTGCAGATCTACTTTTTTTGTACAACCAGTGAATCCAAAATTACCTAGAAGCTGCAAAACCTTGGTTCATGATTTCTGTGGGCCAGCTGCTTGTGCACAGACAGTCCTGCATGTTCTTGGCACACACGTAAAATCTTCCTGTAGGTTCTCAGTAAATCCAGAGTATGTATGTAGCGCTCACTGCAGAACTGCTGCACAACACAAATGCATTCAGACATCATCTGGTGGAAATACGGGAGCCTTATAAAAAAGTCCTAGTGATTATTATGTTATTACTCCCAACTGAGATTCTGATTGAGGATGAAAAAATCCTATGTCAGATTTCTGCTTGAGGCATTTTGTCTCCAGCCACAAACCATGTAAAGAATCTTTCACAAGATAACAACATTTGACCACCATTGTGAGACTGCAGTTTACACATTGCTAGATCAGTTTGAATTACTTCTGGGCCCTCCAGCTGCACAGGGAGAGCAAGTCATTTAAGTTTCTCTATTGCAAAAGGACACAGCAGATGTACCCTTAGTGTGCCTGCTTGAGAGGTTAGATCTGGCGTCTAGCCCATCTCAGCACCGTTCATTGCTAAAGAATTGTGAATTTGTTTAGTAAATACCTGAGATGTGCAAGAAACTGGGGAGATAAGACAAAAAGAGGGGCATGCTTTGAATTGCTTTCATGCTAACGGTTTTCAGTTGGTAAAGAAGCACATGGATATCATCTCCACTTTCCTCAAGGCCCTGTTCTGCTTCCTAAGGTTTACTGGTAGTGACAGAAGATGCTGTTCAGAACTTGTCAGTGTTGCAATAATTTACACTTCCTTTTCCTTCCACCAGGAAGAGCAAATTACAGACAGAAGTGGGAGAAAGAGAGGCAGAAAAGTAATATTATTGTTATTACAGAGAGGGTAGAGGAGATTTTATGAAGGGATTCAGCTAAGGCTGCAGATCTGAGCCTCATGTGCATACCATATCTCTTTTGTTAGCTCTAACAAGTGTCTCTCTAAAGTGATGAATTTGCTAGCTTCTTAAAGCCATGCAAAAATTCAGGCTTCTCATCAAAGCTTGTCTTTTAAACTGTCCATGGTATTGTTACCTAGAGTCCATGGGAGACTGCTACAGATGATTTGGACTTGTGTCTTAGGAAGGGCTGAATGACAGGAGCTACCTGTTTCTTTTCCTTAGGGGTAAAGTGAACCACTTTCCACTGTCTACCTGATTCCATGTAGGACAACAGGCAAATTGCTGGTTCCCATCTTTCCTGTCTGGGCCACAGTTCCTTAGGGCAGTGGAAATGGTGCTGTACAGTCTGGTGCACCTGTACTTGGGCATAATGTGTCACTGAGCTTGGGGAGAACTAGTACTGATGCTTTTGTTTAATTAGACACTAGAGAGATGGCTTCTGTTTCCTTTAAAACTTTCAAGTATTCACCAGAGGGCATCCCATGAAGGCTGCTACATGCAGTATCCCAAGGATAAGGGCTTCCTGCCCTTACCATAGACAAGGCAAGACCTGTAACATTTGTGGGAATCACTACCACAGAAAATTCTTCAATTAGACAGTTAGAAAAGTGTCTAAAGGTGCTTCAGCATATGTGCCAGGAACAGCTCCTCCCTTAGGAGATCCTTTCCTGTGCTTTAGGGCAGGCAGCAGTGCAGGGGTGCTGTGTGAGTCACGGAGGTGATGTCCAAGTACTGAACCACCCATGAAGTCTGTGAGTTGCTGTCACAATCACACATGGAGGATGTTGTTCCCCCGTCAATAGCACTTAGGTTTTTGATTAAACATGGATGATCGGTTCTGTCTTGCAAGGCTACTCATGCTGGATGGAATATGGTTCCCAAAATCTGACAGAGATTTGTGTCAGGAGACATCTCTGGAAGTGTTCAATACAAGCCTGTGTGCCCAGCAGGGCTCACTACAATGCTAGGTCAGGCAGCTCAGGCCCTCATCTGTGTGAGTGCCTGGTATCTTCAAGGACAGAGATTCCCTCCACCTTTCTGAGGCTTGTCCCAGGGCTGCACTGCTCTCAAAGAAAGTTTTCTCCTCACATCCAAATCCTTTTGCAACTTGTGCCCCTTCTGCAGGACCTTCTGCCCTGTCACTGGTCACCTCTGAGAAGGTCTGGATTTACCTTCCCTGTAGTGCCCTATAGGTAGTGGGAGACTGTAACCAGGCCCCTTGTCAGATGTCTTCTTTCCATGCTATGCAAAATACGTTCTGCAGAATGGACTGAGCCGAGAACATCTCTTTGAAACCGTCAAAAATAAGTTAACCTCCAGTCAGGAGCTGGCAGCAGGTAATGTGAAGGCACATTTTCCTTAGAAAATACGAGGCAATGTGCTGATTGGAAGTTACCATGGCCAGTTTTCAGTGATGACAGTAGTTAGTAATGCATAGGGATAAAATGGGGCAACAAGAGTAAAGAGGAAACAAATGAAACTAGCAGACTAGCTAGATACACAATCCATCTGTGTGTAATTCTCTGAATGGTTCACCCACCGTGGCTGGCTGCCCCAGGACAGGGTCTCATGTTCCCCTTTACTCAGCATGCTCATTACTCATGCTCTTCCTTACTGTTTTCTTTGTCCTCCTTATCACAGCAATATTTGCTTTGGTGGATTTTGTCTTTTCCTGTTTCTTTGTCCATCTCTTTCTGTGGATTTTTCTTGCAGGTTTTAAATCCAGGCAAGACTACTGGGTCTACAATAACTAGCAATAATGGGTCACACAGCTGGATTGTGTGTGGTGAAGAAGAAATTAATCCTCTGGCTGAATGTGAAGCTGTCGTCTGCTGGTTTCATTTGTTGCCTCTTTATTCTTGTACTGAGAGACACATGAGTACTTACTGCCTGTTGACCTTCTCCTTGCCTCTCAGTGCTGAGGGGATCTCCTTTCATGCTAGTCATCTCTTTTCTAGACCAGCATGTCTTGATATAGTTGGCTATTTCTTATTTCTCATTATCCTCTCAATATATTTCTGTCCTTTCCCAGTCCTTCCATCTCTTTTCTGAGCCAGGGAGATAAAGGTTAAATATTACTCCATTGGCATTTTGAGAGGCATGTGAAAGAGGAGATTTTAAAAGGGTGTTTGGATATGTTTATCTAGGAGGAGAGAACTGGATGTGTGATGATTGTTTATGTAATGTTTTCTCTGTTTGTCTAAAGGCTTCTCAGTGATGTAGAAAAAAATCATGATCTGGAAAACACTTTACCAGCACCACTGTCACCTTATCCTTTGTCCAGGCCCTGGTCCTTTAGGCATCTTCAGTGAAGATCCCAGTGGTGTTGTGACATGTTGCCTGATTTTCTGCACGCTGAGATGCACTTAGAAACAGGTACAGTCCCTCCCCTTGCCCCAAGGAGGAGAACTGTATTATGACAGCGCTTTTGAAGAAAAATTGCTCCTTTTATTTAATTTTCCTCTATTCTCTCCTGCCTACAATCATCAAAAGGTACTGCTGATGAAGGTGGCTTCTGAGAACTCACTCATTTGCCACTGAGAGGGTAACAGATGGCTGCACAGATGTATTTGGAGTTTTTTTATGTGTTTGTTTCATTACCAGGGCCAGTTTGAATCCAGATTGGGAGATTCCTGGGTGTAGGAATGGCTTTGTCATGTCCAGGTGTTGAGAGGATGCAGGGCACTTGAGTGGTGGCCTCTGAGGAAGGGGCACCCACGGGAGCTACTCTGCAGTGGGACTAGGAAGACTGGAAAGCAGAAGAGGCCCTTTAGAGTTGATGTGACCCATGAAGTGAGGCTGCTACAGAAACATCTGGCAGGAGAAAAGAGTTCTTGCAACAGTTTGCAGTAGACCCTGGAGGCCCCACAGCAGGTAACAAATGCTGGAGTCATTCCCCCTGCAAGCAGTTCCATGTGTGAGGGTCACAGCAGAATCCTCAAGCCCTGAAAGGCAATTCAGGTCAAAGTAATGCCACAGTTATTAAAGCAGTTGAATTTGTCAGTTTTACTTTTAGAAAATGGCTTTTCAGACATCCCTGAAAGAAATTGATTATTTTATTGATTAATTGATTTATTTTATTTTCTGATTTGCCTCCTGGAAAGAAGATCACCGAGGGGGGACGCAGTATTTGGGGAGAAGAGTAGTAAAATTCAGCTCAGGCTGAAAAGCACTCAGCTTTTAGACGGGTGAAGGCTGGCATGATTTTCTATCTGTTCTCAGCATTTGTTAAATATTTGTAAATACAGGGTTTTGGACTTGGTCTAGGAGTCAGCCCCCATTTTTGCTGGCACAGCCCAGAACTCAGAAGCTTATTGTGTGAGGCTTGTGGCACTCAGAGCAAGAGCTGCTCTTTGTGCAGACGTGTCTGTGCTAAAGTAAGCCATGGGCACTCAGGGGGGCAGCAAAAGAACAGATGAAGCAGTAGTCTGTAATTTTCTACTAGGAACGTTATGCTAGTAAGATGCTCTGTGCTTTTTACAGAATTATTCTCTCTTGCTCTTAGAATATTTTCTCCCTCAAAGTAAGAAAATACTTCTGGCAAGGAAAAACTCTGCTTTAAGAATAGCCCAGAAAGCAGCAAAGAGCAAATTTTTATGTAAACCATTTTTTCAAACCATTGTTTCTGGTGTCTTTGCCCAGGAACTACCCCCACAGTTCAAGCCATTGTGGTGACACTTTAGGTACACATACAACAATAGGGCAGCTTTGTAGTGAAATGAGATATGCATCACCTTATAAGTCTGTGATAAGAGAAGACTTGACAGGTATGCTGCTTTGGCCTAAATCCCCAGTACCTGTCCTTCCCCATCCCCCAGTTTTGATTCATGACCCAAAACTTCACCAAAGTACAAGCTCTGTGCTTTTCTTTAGCTTTCACCAAATCCTGCAGAGGATCCTCTACATATGAGAGCTTCTTCCAGTGGCCACATATCAAAGGACGTGTTTTAGCAACACAAAAGGTGGGCAGAGGTTTTATGCTCCCTTGCTATTCCTTGCAGTAAATGTATGTCTACTGGGAGAATCAAGTTGTTTTCTTGATCAAGGAGTCATTGGAAATTAACCTCCTTTCAAAGTCCTGGCAGGACAAAGCTGTTTCTCCTGGCAACGATTGAAACACATGCCATGAGATGAAACACCGTGGTAGGTGGCATCCAGACTGTCAGGGTTGGAAGAAAGCAGGGAGATATACAACCTCTGGGTGCAGGGAGATATCATACAACCTCTGCAACTATGTGGGTATCTATCTGGCCACGTGTGGTAGCAGTTCCATCACCTTTTTTCAGTCCATGGAGATTGCTGAGGTGGAGGAAGGGACAATCAGCCCCACTTTTCAGTGTATGGGTATTTTACTGTGTGGCAGGACCTGCATTCCGGCCTGACTATAACACCACGATTGCTTTTGTGTGGTGTCCCTCACTGTGTTTGCCACTGCTTTGCCTCAGACACTCCCAAACAATACCCAGGCGTGGGAGCATCTTTGGGAAACTCCTGGAACAATCCTCACCTATATCCCTTCAAGGTCAGACCCATTTCAATCACACAAAAGGTCCCAATCACACAGCTGTCCCACCAGACTACCTGAATCCCTAGCCCCTGAGCACTGCCCTCCCTCCCAGTGACTGAAGCATGTCCCTAAGCAGCAACGCTGTCAGAACAGATGGTGAGAGTGTCTAACATATTTAGGTGAGAGGTTGTTAGGAGGGGTACCCTGAAGCCAGCATCATGCAGGAGCTAGGACACGTTCCTGCCAGGGCTGTGGGGAACACCAGACCTACACCAGTGTGTTGGTAACACTGGAGCAGCATGGCCTGCTGGGATCCTCCAGGGCTATACCCTGGAGCTGGGCTGAGAGTCTCTGTCCCTGTGCCTCCCAGTCTGCTGTGCATCACAGAGGCTTTAGCCACTAACTAGGAAAGAAGTCTGGAGGCTTCATGCCCTTGCCCAGGTAAGCACAGCTGTGGTGCCTTCTGTAGATGCAAGAGTTGCCACGCAAATGATCCAGCGCCCAGAGAGCTCCAGCTCTTCTGTTGTGTAGCCCAGATCTTGGGAATATGCAGGAAATCTAAGAATAAGTTAGTGAAAACAGGCTTGTCTACACTGCCAGTCTGTTGGCAGCCCCTTAGATTTCAGGAATGGCACTGTGCAGGACTGGCCTTCACTGGGTGCTGGCTGACTGCTTGGGAAGGCACAGATCCTCTTTAGCTGTGTCAAGTGAAGAGAATGGCGCTGGAAATTAAAGAGAGAGGGAATTCAGGCCAGAAAGGAAGAAAAAAGACAATGAAGGGTATTTATTTCTTTGATATTCTGCCCTTTGCTCCTGGTGAGAAAAACATTCACACAAGTCCTTCTGCCACACTGGTGCAGCAGCCAGGTCTTCATCGTAGCATCCGTGAAGGATGAGCAAACAGTTCTCAACCTGCCTGATTGCTGCTGTGGGCATGGTTTGTACTTGCTTCATTTTTGCCTGTCTCATTGCTTCATGGTTCATTTGGCCGAACTCTTGATACAGAATAACGTGTTTGACAGCCTCTCCACTGGGAGTATTCTGGGAAGGCAGTAGCTGTCTGTGGAAGGGATGGGCAAAAGGACTCTGCTTTCAGCATCCATACTGACTGCCTAAGAAGCAGTTGTGCATATTTGCCTTGTCAACCCATGTACAGTATAATAATAATGTTTCAAGTCAAAGAAACACACCTATGAAACCAAATCTTTCTGGCCAGTGGCTCTGCTCACAAGCTTCCTCCACTGTGTCCTACCAGCTAATTCCAACTCTTTGTTTCGTGTTAAACAAGGAAGAGTGAGACTAGCACAGGCCTGATGGTTTTTTTAGTGGAAAAATTTAGCTACAAATGAGTGGAAGAGGTATTTCTCTTCCAAGCTTTCATTTTTGGTCCCTTTTCAGCAGTGCTGTTAAGTGGGTTAACACATGTAACAAAACAAAAGATGAGTGGCTTTTTTTTTTTTTTAAAGAGCACAGGCAGGTGCCTCAGCTGTAGCTGGGCACAGAAATGTGTGAGTGGGGTTGAGGGAAGGGACAGGGTAAAGCCTGGGTGGAGGCACGGACCACAAGACTGAGTAAGATAAGGTCTCCCCAACAGTGACTTTCCTCTCCTGGACAGCGTTACTCCCTGGGCAGCCTGAAGAGGCTCCAAAGGCCAGGTTCATTAGCAGCCCCCTCGCAGTGAGGGGAATGTAGTGCGGCCATGGGAGAATGGCACCACCCCAGACCACCGTGGGGCACCTCCATCCTGCCCTACTACTGAACATCTGGGACAGGGGCCACTGGGGTGGGAGGCTGTGCCAGGGTCTGCATCCCTGTCTTGGCTGGGCCTGCTGCCAGGGGGCTCGGGACAGGCTCTTCTGGATGTGGTGGCAGACCAAGATGCAAGGGCCCTCACAGAAAGTAAGGACTGGAGCTAGCAAAAGAACAGCAGAGGGCAAACACTTTGGTTTTTCTGTGCTGTCAGTGGAAAAAGTGGGCTGGGGTCTTTTAAATTTGTATCTCATGTCCAAAATGTCATTCACTTCTGGCTCTGAAAGCCTCACAGCAAACAGTGATAGTGGCTGAGTGTGAGAGGATGCTCAGACCCCTGCTGAGTTCACAGACATCCAGAATAGGCCCTTTGTCAATTACTCCAAAAGCTGTGAAGCTCAGAAATTCTTTGTCCCCAAATCAAACAACTGTAAAATCCACACCTGAGGGATATAAAAAGCGTGGAAAAATTTAGATTACATAAGAGGAACATAATGAGGTCCGCAGTCCAACCTCCTGCTCAAAGCATGACTCGCTAAAGCTGGGTCAGGTTGCCTTGTCCTATCAACTCTGGAATATCTCCCAGGACAGAGGTCCCATCACCTCTTATCTGGGCCTTGTCTGCATCAATGATGGAAAGAATGTTTTTCTTCTATCCAGCTAGAATTTCCCCTCATTTGCAGCTCATGCCCGTTATCTCACCATTTCCTCATGCGCCTCAGAGAAGAGGTGCCTCTTGCTCAAATGGGCGATGGCTGACTGCAAATTGATCCTACTGCAGCCTTTTCCTCAGGCTGAAGGTCCTCCACGTCTTCCCATAACGTCCTGCACTCCCATTCCTGGGACATCTTTGTGACCCTGTGTTTGAACTCCTCAGTTTATCAATATGTCCTATCTCTTGGAGACCCCAAAACTTGTCTGTAAAATTCCAGATGTGCTGAGCAGAGGGACACAGCCCCTCTCTGCAGGGTTTGGGTATGCTTTGTGCTAGACAGTCTGTAAGATGTGTGCTGATGTCACCTTTTGTTGCTGGGTGTGGGAGCTGTGCAGAAAGGAAGGTGATGGCACATCTTCACAGTGCGTGCCTTCTGCCGCTGAAAGCAGACTAGGGCACACAGGAACAGTGGAGTATGCTCCTATATGGTGACAAGACTCAGACCTCTTGTTGTTTCCCATGTGGATTTTGAGTTCTCTGCAAACCTCTAGCTGCACAGGACTATATATCTTGCCCAATTCATATATTCTGTCTTACACTCATATATGAACTAATACTGTGTTTTAGAAATCCTCTGTGCAAGTACAATATGCCTGATATACTCCCATTCTCCCTGTGTTTAGAAACATTTCTTAAAGACTGTATTATTTGATATTTACATTGTTTCACTCTGTTTTTTGCATTTGCTAACTGGCATTTATTTACAGAACAGGACGTAAGTACTTTTGACAAGCACATGTAGTGACTGGTTTCAGGAAGATGGGGCAGGGCTCGCCTTACAGACATTTTAAAACCTGTTTAGGAAAGGTTGTGGGGAACAAACAGCTGCACTTACATTTTTCTGTTTCCCACT
Organism: Chaetops frenatus; assembly: GCA_013400775.1. NCBI lineage: Eukaryota > Metazoa > Chordata > Aves > Passeriformes > Picathartidae > Chaetops > Chaetops frenatus. The sequence goes on along the minus strand of VZTR01026744.1, from coordinate 295,800 downwards.
GGTTTTAGCTGCAGTTAAGTTTGACCGACTCTTGATAGGCACAGTAGCACCCTGGAGTCTGCTCCCAGCCTTCAGTTGGTCTTCTTGGAGAAATACAGCTTGAGGATTCTTGAGGAGCAGCAGGAGCAGTGGTGTAGCCAGCCCTCTGTTAAAAGAACAGAAGCTGTACCAGAGTCAGGAATTTTGTTTATGGCGCAGTTTTTACATGGGCATACATACGTGCCTCTTCAACCTATGTGTAGTGAAGATGGTCTTTCTGCTTCATTCTGTTCTAACAACCAGGCTGTTGGAGGAGGTTAATGCAGCATTCAAGTGGGAGACTTGCCTTCTCATACAGCTTTCAGCTCCCTGTCACCTCCTTGTGCAGTGGTACAAGGCAAGGAACAGACAAGGTTCCAGAAGATTCATCTGTCTCTGAGAAGTGAGATCTTCTTACCATGAATAAAATAAATTTTAAACAAACAAACCAAACCAAACAAAAAACAAAACAAAACAAAAAAACCCACCAAAACCCAAAAAGAACAAAAAAACAAAACAAAACAAACAACAACAACAACAAACAAACAAACAAAAACAAAAAACCCAACACCAAAACCAACCCCAAAACAAAACAAAAACAAAACAACAACAACAACAAACCCAACACAACCCAAAAAGGGTGAAGTCCCTTGCTCCCCTCCATTTACCATAGGAAGTTTTTTTAAAGGCAGAAAATAATTTCTTTTCTAACAGAAATAACTAAGAGATTTGACTCATCATTCCAAAACCAGAAGCTGTAAGCTGGTAGCTGACTAAATTCTGTGCATTGCAAAGCAAGTTTGCATTTCCCCAGGGATGGCTGGAAGTGATCTTGTTGAGTTCTTTAGTATTAAAATTGGTACATATTTTCTTGTATCCAAGTTTTTTTCAGGATTGCACAAAGGAGGCAGAGTTTAGGAGCAGCTTTATTTTACCTTTTGGAAATCAATGACTTCTTGGTTGTTTTCAAGCTTTTGAGTCGTCAGAATAGCAGATCACTCATCCATTCTCATTAAATGGATTTTCAGGAATGGCAGAAATCCCAGGACCTTACCTGTTGAGGATATGTAACAAGTTGATTCTTTTGCTTCCTTGTTCTTTGGCAGTGCCTTGTATCTCTGAGTGCCAGGAACACACCAGATGCCCCGAAGATGGTCATGTCAAGCTGTGTTTGTGTGTTTGGGGCAGTTCATTCCTGTATAAGCAGGCTTCACAAATAAGCAGCAAAAGCATCTAGGGTGAACTCCACATAAATGCAGCTTCCCAGAAGTGTAAGCACTTACACGTCATTGCCTGCAGTTAAATTGGATGTGTAATGTAGTACATGCTCAGCCATATCTGATTGTGACATTATGCCCCATAATTCTGCGAAGCAGTAGCAAATTGAAAGGCAAGGTGTTGTCTTGTAACAGTGAATTTTTAATAAATAATCACAGAATCATGGAATGGTTTGGGTTGGAAGGGACCTTAAACATCATCTAGTTCTAATCCCCCTATCATGGTCAAGAACACCTTCCACTAAACCAAGTTGCTCAGAGCTCCATGCTTGGAACCTGGCCTTGAACACCTCTAGGGGTGGAGCATCCAGAACTTCTCTAGGTAACCTGTTGCCTCACCACCATCATAGTAAAGAATTTCTTCCTAACAGCTAATCTAAATCTAGCCCTTTCAGTTTGAAGCCATTATCCCTTATGCTGTCATTAGATGTCCTTGTAAGAAGTCTCTCTCCAGGTCTCTTGTAGGCTCTCAAGGTACTAGAAGACTGCAATTAGGGCACCCCAAAGTCTTTTTCTTTCTAGGCTGATCAAACTCTATTCTCTCAGTCATTCCTCATAGGAGAGGTGCTTCAGCTGTCTGACTGACTTGGTGGCCTCCTCTGGACTCTCTCCAACAGGTCCATGTCCTTCCTGTGCTGGGACCCCAGAGCTGGATGCAGGGTTCCACGTGGGGCCTCACCAGAGCAGAGCAGAGGGGCAGAATCCCCTCCCTCCCCTGCTGCCCACGCTGCTTTGGATGCAGCCCAGGACACCTTTGGCTCTCTGGGCTGGGAGTGCCCATGGCTGGGTCATGTCCAGCCCCTCACCCACCAGCACCCCCCAGTGCTTCCCACAGGGCTGCTCTCCATCTGTTCATCCCCAGCCTATGCTGATACTGGGGGTTGTCCTGACCCAGGTGCAGCACCTTGCACTTGGTCTTGTTAAACCTCATGAGATCCCTATGGGCCCCTTCTCAAGCTTGTCCAGGTCCCTGGGTGACATCCTGTCCTTCAGGAGTGTCAGCAGCACCACTCAGCTTGGTGTCATCTGCAAACTTGATGAGGCTGCACTCGACCCTTTCGTCTATATCACTAGTGAAGGTATTAAATAACACTGGTCCCAATACACACCCCTAAGGGACACCGCCTGTCACTGATTTCCATTGGGACTCTGAGGTCTTATTCTGTGGATGTGACTTTCTTAACTGTCTAGCAGTCTGCCCATCAAATCCATCTCTTTCCAGTTTAGAGAAGGATCTTGTGGGGAACCATGTCAGGTGTTTTATAGAACTCCTGATAAATATTATCTGTAGCCCTTTCTTTGTCCACTGATGGAATCACTTCATCATGGGATGCCACTAGGTGTTCAAGACAGGACCTGATGTTTAAATTAATTTACCTCCATATTTTTGGGTTCAAATGTCATGTTTTCCCTACCACTAGTTGAAACCTGAAATCCTTATGTACTTCTATGTCCATGGAAGTATGGCTTTAAAAAAGTATGGAGCACTGTAAGACTCCAAGAAATCCATCACAGCTCATGGCAGCACACTCTGCACATGCTGGCTTCCACAATGCTGGAGCCCATCTTGGTTGATGGATGCTTCAATGGACTGAGCCCCACCGAGAGTTCCTCAGCTCATGAGACATGCAGGAGCAGCACACAGGGTGACATGTGAGAAGGCATGATTTGCAAGGGATCCTGCCTGCAGTCAGGCTCAAGGTGTAACCATCAAGGTCATCCCTGTCCTTCCCGAGGTGCAGAAATCCCACTGGGGAGGGAGTGGAAATGCACTGATGATGATCCAGTGCACAAGGTTCACAGGTGTTCAGAAAGGGGCTGACCTGCAACCCTGATCTCTTACTGAGAAAAGTGAAAGGGAATCATGAACTGACCTCTGATACTTCTTGCTTTGACTTTTGCATATTGGATTCTGCACATCAAGGGAAACCTTGCTGCTGTTTGGATTGGACTTTCTAGATCAACATCAAATATCTGTAAGGCTTTTTCCTGAAGATTATGTCAGCTACACAGTCAAGAAATATGTTTTGCCATGCCTTTTTGCCAGTTGTCTGATGATAATAACCTGATGATTATTAGATGGACCCTGTGGGCTCTTCAGGACCTGAAGATGAATTCCCAGTCCAGGAACATGCCTCTATCTCTGGGGTATGACTTGTGTCTAGCAATACTGTAGGCATGTTCTAAGAAAATACTCCCCATGGGTTTTGAATGAAATTTTGTCTGTATAGAGAGAGCAAGGTAATGCTTTTCTCCTGACTTTAACTATTCCATAATCACAAGGTCTTTATGACTCTTTGTGTCTAAGCCTACTTTCACTGTTGTGAAAGTGCTCACATATACATGCCTGAGGAGATAACTAGGCCGGCAAAAACTAAATTCCATGTGTTTGGTTACAACTATTTAGCTCCTAGGGTTAAAGCTCAACTAGCTGTTTTGCTTTGTGGTTACAAAATTGAGAAAGGACTGAATTCTCTGCTGCTTTAGATCCTCTGTGTGTATGTACCCAAAACAGGCTTTCCAGAAGTGCTGAGCCTCAAAGCTATGAAGCCATTTTCAGTAATGGTCCACAATACACTGAAATAAAACATTACTCTGGCAGAAAAAAACACACAGAATAGTAAAACTTCTGGGCTCACAAACCAGACTAGCATACTGTCTGGAAGACTGCTCAAGGGAAAATATCATTTCAGCTTGAAGTTAACAGAAAGAATGGGTGGGTTTAGCTACTCTAGGGTAATGTTCTGAGGTTCTTTTAATACATATCCAACCTAAGTGTCTGTTATTTTACTCATTTCTAACTTCATAGGAGAATTGGGCTATATGAACACCGGAAAGGTACTAACAGTTTTTATATCACTGTTAATCTTACTTACACAGTAAGATGGGCCACCTGCTGCTTTGGACTTGCCAGGAGTGCAGAGCAAATTCTAAGTGCCTTTCTAAGTAATCCTCTCTGTGCTGATAATGTGATTGATATGTTCTGGGCTGTTTTGTTTATGAGACACATAGAGTATCAGAAATACAAAAGACTGTCAGAGGGAGTGGTAAAATTACCCACTTTTCCAATTTGAAGGAATTACAGTCCTTCAAAATTCTAATAGTAAATGTGACTGCTTGTTGCTTCGGAAATGGTTTGGGCGTGATAAAGCTTTGTGTGAACGTTTTAAGTGCACATAAAAGAATCTAAATGAGGGGGAAAGGGTGCAGCTCCCTCATTTTTTGGCTTAGAGTGTCCAGGACATGATAGGGCATGTCCTGCTATTTTTTGTACTGATAGACCTGAACTTGAAACTTAAGTCTTCACAATGCAGGGGGCGGGATGGGGCGAGGGGAGGAGGAATGCTTCCAGAGATAAGCAGAAGATATATTTCCAGGCAACAATTAAACCTGTTGCATGTGATAAGTTTAATGTAACCCCAAAAGTTATCACAGTCCACGTGCAGGCATCGATCTGTGAGGGGCCAATAATTGAATGAGTTGTCACATCCCTCCTTAGCCAGGGGAGCTGGTGGTGTCCCGGTTAGAGGGAGTTTGCCAAGTGCAGGGAGTCATGGTGGAGCAGACCCAGGTGGGCACTGTCTTTCTCCCCTTACCTTCCCACTTCTCCCTTTGCATGGCTCAGCATTGTCTCCAGGTACTGCCAGCACTGCCAAGCTCTGCTGCAGCTGCCAAACACAGGCACAGGGATGAGCTTGGGGGCCAGAAGAGAGAACAAGTCAAAGCTTAATCCAGCTGTGATACACGGGATGTTGGCTAGTTCCTGGAACACGGGGATAAAGCATACCTGCTTTGTAGCTGAGGGGTGTCTGCATTTGCAGCTGCAGCTTTCTCCAAGAAAAGGACCTGTGTTCCTTGTTCCTGGGAGGCTGAGTAGCATTGAGTAGCAGTGGTTCTTTTTTTCTTCCTACTGCCCAACAGACAGCCACCACAGCTTTTAGGTGCTGACACTGAGTTTCATCAGCAGGGCAGTTATCACCTGGAGATGCAACATCACAGCCACTCCACATGAGCTCCACCTTAAATCACTCTGAAAGCTGAAGTTGGGGCAGGATATGACAGCTCCATGCTAAGCTGGGTATTTTCTGCATGCACATGACAGTGTAGCATGCTTCGGGTTTCAGGGTGGAGTACGAATGGTGGTTTCTGATCAGTAAAGCCTTTGTACCCTGTTGTTGCTGATCTACTAAGTAAGTATTCAACAACGAGGTCTTTTGGTTTAGTAGGGGTAAGCCACTCAAGGTCTGTGTCTGCCGATGACCATCAGCCTTGCATCTCTCACACCTCTTGCATCTGAACCAGCAAAGCTCAAATCTGTGACCTCAAAAGCAGAATTCAAAATTCTTGTGCTCCTGAGGTGTGGGGTTCACTAGGGAGGAAAGCAAGTCAGGGAGGCTCATCCTGATGGCCGGTGCAATGTTCTCATCCTTTTCACTGAAATGTTTTCTACTGTGGTAGCATATACACTTGATTGATTTGGTAGCAAAAAGCACTCAATTTAAAACTGGGTATGAACATTCCAGAAAGTCCCTTCTTTCCATCTCTCCTATACAAGATAATAAGTAAACGATCCAAACAAATTCCAGGCAGTGGAAGAAGCAGAGACCAAAACCTGACTCTGCACTAAAATTACTTTTTTTTTTCCTGAGAACAATTGCAGAAAAAACTTCCCCGTTGCTGTCTAATGGCTTTGAAATCTATTGTACCCATGCAATGACTGAGCCAATTGTTTCATATTATTAATCTGTGAACACTTTTCCAAAAATGTGCTTCTTTTCTCAGCTGCAAAATTGATAGGACAGTACTGTGTCTAAGGTGACATAACTAAGAAAGTTTTTCCAGGTAAGTGCTTATTTTTGTTGTTTAGTTTGCAATGGAGTCATTCTAAATACAATTAGATGTGTTTGTCTTTTTAAAATAGGTGAAATCCACAGCCTTTATCTACTAGCAGAGATTCCAAGATATTCAGGTATACACAGTGCTCACAGCTAGTTAAGGAAATAAAGGTGATTGAAGTGCGAAACTGATAGAAGAAGCCCAGCTGAAGGACTCCATTCAGGAGGAAGGCGATGCTGGCTGTTTTCAGGAACTTCTGTAAAGGATCCTTTGACATATTGATTGAGAGGGTAAGTATGATTTCCTGCTCAGTAAGCACAAGTATGAACACAATTATGACTTACAGAAAAGACCAAATACAGAGGTAGCATTTTCTCTTAATCTTTATTGTGATGTAAAAACAAGATCTATTTCCTGTAAAGTAAAAATAAAAATTTTCATAGATATCATTTGGAAAAGGCATTTATTGGTTCAAATCTAATAACTTAACAGTGTTCACTAGTTATATGAACTATTCATGGATTTGTCAGTCAAATGCCTTTTTCTAAAAAAGGCAGGTAAGGTTTTAGGGAAGCAGGCAGAGAAACAATGTCTAAGCTTCTCACCTAATACTTCATCATAGCAAAACAAACTTCGAAATGCATGGATGTATGGGGTCATCCTGAGAAAGGTAAGTTTTAGTTCTGCAGCAGTGAATTGCAAGTGCCCTGGGAGTTTACGCATGTTACTTTCCATTACCAAGAAAGCTTTAGCAATTGTGCATTTTTCTCTGTGTGTGGGAGCTCCACACCTGTAGTAATCTGAAAGGAAGCATCATCTCCCTGCTGCAGCAGTCAGATACATCAGGCTACATGGTGCCCGGGGGATTAGTGTCCTGCTATTCATCTGGGCCTTTTTGGAGTGACAGGTAGACTCTGCTTTGGCTCTAGAGCTTTGGCAGGCATACTTAGGTATGACTCACCACACAGCATTGTCAGGATGTCAGATTAAAGCACACCCAACCTGCAGATAAAGCCATGTTTCTTTGCTGCCTGTAACTCCTTTCAGTAGCTCACTTTTTGTCCCAAGATAATAAAAGCATCAATGCTGCTTTTTTTCCTAATTAGTAAAACTCTGTTTACAGGGCACTGTCAGTCCCTTTCCTTCACGATATCTATTTTATTGTCTGATCAACAATACATGAACTTTCTAACTCTAGGAGTTTACAAAAAAGGGATTTTCCTGCTAGTTTTCACACACGACAAACCGCCTTTGCTGGTGCCAGTATTAAATGACAAGTGGGTGTAGTTTATTACAATAACAGGGTATCCAGATGGCAGGCACAAAACTGACGTGCCAATCCCCAGGCTGGGCCAGCACCAAAGGGATCAAACTGACAAAAACAAAGTTTCTGTCTGCACTTGATGATGTTTTAGGAAGGGAAATCTTTTTGCAAGAGTTATTTTGGGGTTTTGATCATTACTTTTGCAGCGAAACTGATGAAATTATGGATTTCACAGGTGAACTGTTAAGTGAGTAGAAAACTGGATGGGCTGTCAGGGTCAAGGACAGAGGTCCATCAGTCAAAGAGTAGCTGGCAGACAGCTACATGTGCCATTTCTCAGGGGTTAATAACAGGCCAGCATCTTAACATCTTGAGCAACAACATAGAAGAGGGGATTGTAGGGCAGGAATGCACTGGGGATTGTTCCACACTGGAGGAGAAGCTGCTGTGGAACAGCTGAGGGACCTCAACAGTCTGAAGAAATGGTGTGCCATGAACCTCCTGGAGCACAGCCTTTGCAAAGGATGTGTCCTGTCCCTGGCTGTGAGGAGCCCAGCAGTGAATGAGGCCCTTGGTCTGGAAAGAAGGGCTGCAATCCTGGTGGACAGCATGGAGCATCAGTGGTGACCTTGGTGGCTGACCAGGGCTTGGGTGGTCCTTGAAAGTCAGTGGAGGGAGGTGTTTCTCCACTGCTTAACAGCACTGATCAGGCAGCATCCCAAATTAGATTCAATCCAAGAGAATTTTTGAGAAAACAGAGATGAAATCATCACACAAGCATGGTGCAGTTCTTTGATGTGGTCCAGAGACATCACTGGAGACAACTTGATCTACCTTTGTGGTCAGCCATGCTTGGAGCAGATAGTTAGAACAGAGACCTCTGAAGTTGTCTTCCAATCTGAATTTTTATGAGCTCCTTTAATTGCATTTCGCAGGACGCTTGTAGCAGGCCTAAAGTTGAAATGGAGAATGTTTTGACTGAATGCTGTTTCTTGTGCCATGCCCAAGAGGCCTGTGCTGAGCCTAGGTGGTGACTTACAAACAAGAGACCATATGCCCTGACAACAGGAGGATAGCAACCAGGGCCCCAAACACACTTCTCTCTTGCCTCTTTTGGATACTTCAAGAAACCCAAACCAAGGAGACATGATGCTGAAGGAAAGAGAGTGCTGAGGCAAAACTATCCCCCTGTAGCAATACCTGTACCCTAGAGAGTACACAAGACCTGCCCAAAAACCAACTTACCAAGAGGTACCCCCAATAGGGGCTGCAGAAGAAATGAAAAACTTGATGCTTGGGTGTCCCTCATCCACTGTGCCATCCCAAGTGATCCTGACCAGATTGCTTGGGTATAGACCTCTCCACGCCTGTGAACACATGTGAGAGTGGGTAGGGAAAAAATTGTGAATGCATAAGAGAGAAAACCAGCTTGCTTAAAATTAAAGTGGCTTTCTTGGTCCATAAAAGCTGAGGCAGATGAACTGCTTGCAGAGGTGCTGAGAAGATCCACTCCTAAGAAATCCCAAAGCACCAATAAAGGTGAACTACGTACTCTCATGTGTGCATACAAACATTTTGATAATAGAGATAAACCGGAGGTCAATGATGTAAAACTTGATTCGTAGCACTTCTCTAACCTGACATGAGACAAACCTGTAACATTCATTGAAAGCACACCTGACCTTCCTTCCTACCAGGAACACATGGAACATTGCCTATTTTAATCACTCTTCTATGTAGCTACACAGTGTTGCAGAAAATGCCATATCAGAGCAACATCTGAAAGGAATGAATGGAAAGCACACATGCCAATTTGACAGATTACTGCAGACTGAGTAATCCCGTTGGGCTGCTGATTTATATTTAGCTCTTCCATTAAGAGCAAGTCCTCCACTCGGTGCCCACAAGAGCAAGCCCCAGGATCACGTAAATAATCCTCAGGATTACACAGAAATTATTTTTTAAGGCATCATTAATACATGACTGGGAGCTGCAGGCTGTGCACACAGAATGATGGAAACATTCAGGTGGGGAGGCACATCTGAAGGTCTTTGTTCCCACTCCCCTTTCCAAGCTCAACTTGCCTTCAAAACATGGTCAGCTTGGTCAGTGCTTTGACCAGCTAAATTTTGAACGTCCAGCAGTGCACATCCCACCACCTCTTTTGGCCATGTCCCAGGGCTGCACCACTGCTATTTTACTTCTTATGTGCAAACAGAATTTCCCATGCTGCAATGTGTCCCTTTTGTCCCTTATGACAAGGTTCAAAACAAGACTTTTCAAAACAAGACATCCCTGTGAACTTCTGAGAGAAGGTTGGTAACTGTCTGTAAGTCGGTGGACATCTGCAATTAGGGCTCCCTTGAGACATCCCTTCCCCATGCTAACAAAGCCTGATTCCTTCCATCTCTCCTCTCTCCATCAGGTGCACCATCTCTGTGGCCTTGCACTGATCTCTCTTCTGTCTGCCAACAAATGGTGTCTGCTTCCACCTCTGATGTGTACACAGGAATTGTGGCCACCCTGAGAACATAAAGGCTTTTCTGATGGTACTCTAATGCTTCTATGGCTGTATGTTCCAGTCTGTTCACAGAGACTAGAAGTGGTCCCTGCAACGATGGCTCATGTCCTCTCCCATGTGAGACTGGAAGATGGAACAGCAGGAGCCCACATGGGAAAGAGGTGCTGTTTGCCATGCAGGGCATTAAGCAGCAGGAGTGTGGGCAGCACAGGACCCTGTGGTCAACTGGTGGTGGATGTCTGGACTCTGGACAGGTTAGAGAATGATACTTAGAGGCAGGATTTCATCCTGGCACTTTGGCAGCATCTTCATCTGACCCCCTTCCATGTCAGTACTGAACAAATGTGTAAATAAAGCATGATACTTCTCTGTTAAATGTCCTGCTCTCTCCTTTATTAGTTTGGCTTCTCTCTTTTTTTCCCTCCCGCCCCTTTATTTTTTTTTTTTTAGTATCAAAATGCTCTGCATACATTTCTTCAATAGGCATTGACCACTGAAGTGATGGTGTGGCTCCACATACTGATCAGTGGCACAGAAACCTGTCTGGCTTAGGCAAATGACTCCCATTCGCTTTCCAGTATAGGAACAAGCTCCAGACGTTAACTGTTGAGCAATGCTGCAAAATCTGTAGGCCAGATCTTTCCTGAGGGTTACTCCAGCCAGCCAACAGCACAGTAATCATATCAGGTATGAATTCACATTATCATTTGAGCAGAAGTATCTCTGGGATGCTCTGAAATATGTCAGTACAAATTAATATCTGAGGAATGGAATACACTAAATTGGTGAGAGAGAAACATTTCGTAAAAGTTTTTGAAATTTCACTGAAACTGTTAACTCACAGCAAACTCTCTGCTCACAAGTTCACCAGGCTGGGGTGTGAGTGGTTTTAGCCTATTGCACTGATTTCAGTTCTTGCATTCAGTATTTTAAATATTCTCATCATACTGCAGTCATGTCCTCCACCCAGCACACTGCAGAGTCATTTACTCCTGCTGAACACAGCGTCTTTCAGCCTGTTATGCTCAGGGGATGGTGACCAGACCTCTGTGGAACACCGTGGCATTGTGCTCCTTGCTGTGAAGCTCTGACAGAACCAGTCCAGGCTGCAGGGAAATGGTTGACTCTTCATGGCCACCTTTGCAACTTCCAGCTTAGCCCTATGGCCTCTCAGAAACAGGCATCTCCTCAAGTCCAAGGCCTAAAATGCCTGCTTCCCCAGGCAGGGCAGCCTACAGTCTGACCTCAGGTTAAAAAGTAGTTTTTTGGAGATGTCAGCTATACTTCACGTGAAAGAACAAGCCTGAAGCAAGGTGTAGGTGTAAGGTCAAGAAGACATAAAAAATATACACATACAAGCATTTCTGATACCTTTGTGTGGTGCTGAGGAGTATGCAGGTGTTGCTGGTTAACCTGGAGTTTACGGGAATCACACAGAAATGGGTGTCAGGAACCTGGGGCTAGCCTGGCTGAACCCCCAGGAATGCTCCAGCATTCATTCCTTCGTTCCTCAGCTGTACTTGTTTAGGCAAACCAGACAAAAAGTACCTGATTTAGTCTGAAGAGGGAAGCTGGAGTACGAGGTAAACATGTATGAGCAGTGCTCCTGAGCAGCTTGCCTTTCAAGTTTTCTGAGAGCAGTCATGCCTACAGAGTCAGTAATGAGAAGGAATTTGTTTGCTGAAAGATCTCTGAGGCTCCATAACTCTCTTCCAGGTGGGGGCATTCAGACAACTGATGAATGAAGCATTTTCTGTCTGGGACAGTAAATATTTAACTGGAAAGTTTAGAAAGATCCATGTTTCTGAGTTTTCAAGGCTGTCTCAAAGAAAGTGTCTTTTTTGCAGTCACAAAACAAAAAAAAATAAAACCCACAGAAAAGAGGACAGAGCCTAGGAAACAGAGAATTTGGAAGAGCTGTGTCCCTCTGTAGTGCACTGTAGTCCTGCATCACCTTCTCTGCAGCATGTGCAAGAAATGTGCAGAAGCTGCCTCTGACATCCACAACATTCTGCATTCACATTAGATCTACTCCCTGAATGTTCAGTGCTCTTCTCTCCTTGGAAAATCAAGAAACAAAAAATGCGGCTTGCATAAAAAAGTGATGAGAAAGCTAAGATTTTTACACAAAAATGTCTTTCTCATGTTTTCCCACTGATTTGTCTGGCAGCTTTTGGACATGAGACTGGCATCAGCAAGCAGCTGGAACTTTTTGGCATGCAGTCATTAGTAGCCTGGTACCTAGGCTGCTGGGATGCATCAGGATAGTTTGTTAATGCATCTCAATGTGGAGAACCATGGCCTTTGGAGGCCTGATCCGTATGGCAGTGGGGGTTTCCAGTGATTTCAGCAGAAACAAGTTGCTCTCAAGCACCAAAACTAGCTAAATCCTCCCATTCACTAACTAGAGTATATTTCGTGGTTCATCCTGGAGAAGTAGCTGCAGATAAATAGTCTGAACAATCATTCTGTGGCTCAGGAAAGGCTGTGTCTCACATTGTAAGCTACCGTGTCACAGACAAAAACCCTGTGTGATTAAGGCCACAGCACATTTTGCAGTCAAGCACAGTGGAAAAGAGAAGTCCTCAAGGTCTGTGTGCTCCCCACTCCAGTTGACTCAAGGGCCTTCACCTCTCCAGCAGGATGCACCCGATGTCGCCAGTGAAATGCCTGCCTAGCCAGCTATGACAAGGAGGCTTGAATCCACACTTAACCACTCAACAGCTCATGCAAGGGGAGACTGGAAAGAGGATCTGCTGGAGACAGTGTTCTTAGGATGGTAATGCAGCCTGCTGCCCTGAGAGCAGTGTGTCTCTTCAGAGCCAAGCACCAGCTAGAGGAGTTTGAGAAGGACAGAACTAGAAGACCAAAGAGATCTACAGGGAGTTTAATGGGACTTTTTCTTGGGATTACCACTTCTCTGCAGCAAATTTTCATTGATCTTGATGGTAGGATGTTGGCTGGGTGTCTGGGCTGTTTCTTCAGAGTGGTTCACTTTCTTGTTGAAAGTGGTCAGAAGCAATCCTTTTGCACTTGAGTGACCCTGGATGGGAGAGGCATTGAGGAGATAACTGCACAAGGAAGAAGTGGCAAAAAGGGAAAGAAAATACTTTGATGTCTGAGAGGGTATGCACAGCTTAATAAACAGTAAGGGGCAGAAGAGAGGGGTGCTGGGCTTGCTCAGCCTGGAGAAGGGAAGGTCAATAAGGTACCAAGCTGCTGTCATCCAGTCCACTGTCCCACAGGGTTACATCAGAGAGGGATACATGGACTACTGTCAAGGTCCATGGGGAAAAGATAAGAGACAATAGGCACAGGTTGCAACAGGGAAAATTCTGGACATATGGACAAAAAGTTCTTTTTATAAGAGTAGTGCAGGTTAGGGATAGGCAGCAGAGAGGTGGTGAGATTTCTGTCCTTGGAGATTCTCCAGACAGACAAGGTAAGGCCCTGGGCAATGTGACTTACCTTTCATGAGGACTGCTTTCATCAGGTAGTTGGTCTTAAGACCACCAGATGTAAATCTTTCTGCAATTTTTAAGTAACTCCACAGCAATCCTTCTGAGACATCTCTCCAACCCACAAGCAGCAACAATATGTGGCACAAGTGCCTGAGAGAGGATAGAGCCCGGACCTTGGGGAGATGTAGGGATATATGTGTGCTTATGTCTCCTGCTGAGAAGGGAAGTGCCACACACTCCTCCTTCGCTGTCCTTCTCACCAACCTCCTGATGACTGCCATGAAGGCCTCAGAAAGCAAAGCTAAACCTTTCACCACAGGTGCCTCACGGCCATATGTAAAAAAATTATATGATTTCTATATAGCAAAGCCTGATCTTTGGAGGAACAGCCATGACACGGCAGCCAAAACAGCCTTAGCTCTCAGCTTCATGCTGATTTCTCCATGCTCTGCGCAGGTGAGAAGAGGCATGAAGAACAGAGAGAAACAACGGCTCTGCAGAGCAGGAAAGGCAGCAGTGAAGTTGCTGAGCGTGGCTCAGCTGGAAGTTTCCATTGACTTGGAAATGATCCGCTGAGCTTGCAGCAGGATGCTGCGCTACAGGCTGCATGTGGAATGAAAATCAGGAAACCTAGGCAGGTTTTCTCTGCTGCAGAGGGCACAGGTAGAAGCTGTCGTCGGAGCTAACTGGCTGAATATGAAAGCTTGTGGTAGGCGTGTGCTTCTGTTCCTCTACTATTTAATAAGGTCTTGAGCTCACAGACTGCTTCAGAGCAGAGATGGCCTCCTCCTGGGCTTATGTGGTGTAAGAGGCACTAGCAGAGGGGCCTGGCTTTCCCTGCCTCCTCAAGAAGGAACTGGGTGCAATCCTTTTCCCTGGAAGAGAAACCCGGATGGGAAAAAGATAAGGCTTTAGCAGCAGATTGGCCAGTGATGGCATTGCTGTACATCTCTGGAAGGATAGAGGTAAACCAACAAGTGAGAGATCAAGCCAGGCTGGGATGATCAAGGTGGCCTCTGGAGGCTTACAGAGATGGTCTGGAGGTAACGAGGGTTGTCACTGGCAGCATATTTCTCAATTTTGTCTTTCATGCCTGTGAGTCACCAGCAAGCTGGAGGAACAGCTCAGGCAAGGATCCCCCCACGCAGAATTGTGTATGAGCCATCCCTGTGAAATTGCAGAGCACAGCACCATTGGGGTGTCATCTGGCAGTACCTAGTTGCAGCCAGCTCAGTCCACTGGGCTCCATGAGTGTGGAAGACTGAATGCCAGCTTCACTGAAAGACCTCTTTTTTATTTTAAGTAGTCTTTAAACATCCGTATTTCAACTGCAAATGGTTTTTAAAAAATTCTGCACAAAACTTCCCAACTATTTTTAACAAAAGAAAAAGAACCCCCACACCTGAAGTTTATCACCTTTTAACAAAGGATTTGCCATTTATGGGAGGAATTCCCCTCTCAACAAAGTGATGGATTGCTTCCCCTCTCCCTGAGCCTTTCCTAGACCTTTCTGAATGTCTGTTCCACCCCTTTCACTTGGGAGGGAAGCCAGGCAAAGTTGCAGGATGCTAAATTGAAACAGGTTCTAATCTCAGCCCCATGAGACAGAAACTGGAGAGAAGGAGTTTGAGGATCATTTTGTGGTTTTCTGGGGGCAGCAGACATAGGTGATACAACATTGGATGAGAATGGGCATCTGAAGACCTTGCCAGGGAGGGTCACAACATGCTCTCTTGCAGCAGGGTCTGTCCTAGGGGTCAAGTCCAGTACCTTGCTGCATGTCTGGAGCACCCAGCAGCTGGCATTTCTTGCTTGCAACAACACTGACAAAAATCAGATTTTAGGACTGTTGATGGCTTCAGTCTCAGGGAAATTAAACTCCAAAGTCTTTGTGGTGCCATGTCCCAGAAGAGACAAAGGAAGTGGGCAACAGAGAGACAGGACACAATGAGTAAGTTACAAGTGTAGTAACTCCAAGCTTTCCTCACCTGTTTTCCCAGAGTCCTCAGGGCTGGATGCTGTCTTATCCCACGCTGCTGCTCTGGCTGGTCAGTGCAGATTTGCTGCCAGTTTCTTTTTGTCAGCCCTCCTGGCACAATGGCACACAAACACAGAGTAATCCTTGCTGCTACAAAGAATGTATGAACAGATTATTTAATTTCTTTTGTTTTTTAAATTTAGGGAGTTTGCACCCAAGGCAAATTTAGGGTGATGACCCATGTACAAGAACTTCAGTACATTAGCTCTCTTTCACTTTTGTTTGGTATCACAAGCACAAGCTGCCTTCGGCTCCCCAGGATTTCTCCCCTCACAACCAAAACACACCAGAAACGATGATGACAAGCTAAACACGCTGTATCTTTTCGAGGTCTGAACACAAGCTCCTTTCTCTTCTCTCCAGCAAATGTCATCTGAGCTATTGGGGCTCTCTCCTTCTAGAGCACAGAAAGCTTTTGCCAACCATCCTTATGTAAATGGAAAATTTATGCACACACCCCCCTGCATGTGTAGTCATCCCTTCTGCTTGCTGACATAGCCTCTGTCAGACATCTCCGTTTTTCCAGTCAAGGCGTCTGTTTCCAAATGCAAACTTTTCTGGACAAATTTAGAGGACTCTTGTATCTATTAAATCCAGGTCTAACAAAGTGGAGCTTGGCACCAGTCTTGTGCCGTTCTCCTAAGTGCCGTAAACCCACTAATTTTAGGAACTCCCTATCTAACTGCACTCCCTTTACTGTTCACCCTTAGGATGGTAGCATAAGGACTGTGTCCATGCACTGCAACCCAGTCTCCTTCCAAACAAAACTGTCTTAGCATGAAAGAAATTCCAAGCTATAACTAAGTTTCAGTACTGCACTTTTCATCTCATCACCTGACATTGCTGTCAAAGTGGGCTCTGTTCAGAAGATTCTATTTGATATCTCTTCTGTCACAATGCATGGCATTTTACTCACATAAACTGAGCCAAGCAACTGCTATCTGAGCTTATCCCCACAGCATACTCCTCCGAGGGGCATGGGTTCCCCATCCTTTAAAAAGAAATTGTAGGAACCACGGATTTCATAGTGCAGTGAAGGTTGCCAGGAGATCAGATATGAAGACCTGCAACAACCCCAATGACATAAGGGCCACCCCAAATTGCTGAAACACCTTGTAAGAGAGCCTGGGCTGCAGGAAGCAGCACTAAGTTTCATCTCCTTTCCACTTGGCTCCCATCTGAAATCTGCAGCAGCCATGCAGAAATCAGGGAAATATGACTAACACTAACTTACACCCATGAGTGATCCTGGTTTCTAATCAGTCCTGCCCAAACTTCAGCTAAAGGCACAATAGGAGAATGATAATTATAGCAGTCAAATAGCTTTGCCAGTCCCCTTAATCTCATTTTAGGTGCCTAATTAGTATCCCTTGAAGATCTGTGATCTACTTGTCACATGGATTAAAAAGCAAGCAACTGATAAAAAATAACTCTGTGTAAAGTTCTTTTTCTGACTATTCCTGACACAGATCCAGCAGACATCTGTTCTTGGTGCATTGCTCCAAGGTAAAGTAGCCAATGATCTAGGTAGGAGAAGATGTTGTTTCTTGTGAAGTTTACAGCTGATGGAAGCACAAGTGGACTGGTACCTACACAAACACACTGTGTTGTGCCACACTTCCCACATATGGAGGATGCACTACTGCTAGCAATTTTTGGAGGGTGGGGACACACTGAAATGCATAAGAAGGATTCAGTGAAACCACTTCAGCCCACAGACGAGCCATGGAAGTGGGTGTTCCTCTCTGAGCAGCTCTAAATTAAGAGAGTATCATGGATGGGCTCTTCATTACAGATAGACCAGCCCACTTATAACAGCAGTACAATGGTGGTGGGATTATGAACAGAAATTGCATCCCTCCACATTTTGAAGGAATTAGCAATTAAAGAGTTTTAAAAGAACAATTTTTACAACACCTTGCCTGAGAGGTGGTGCACCCAGCTCACCCTGCTTCTCCTGAACTCTCTTCTCCCTGTGAAGAGAACACTTATTCTCAGCATGCAAATGTCTAGGGAGGGCAAATTTCTGACTGTGCATGGCAGCAGGTGAGCTAGACTATTTATTTCACTTCACCTGGACCAAAAGGAAACTTTCTTCCTTTCAGAGGCTTATGGGTTTTTTCACTAACTAAAAAAAAAAAAAAAAACCAACAAAACAAAACAAAACAAAACAAAAACAAACAAACAAAAAAACAAAAAAAAAAAAAAAAAAAAAAAAAAAAAAAAAAAAAAAAAAAACAAAAAAACACAAACCAACCAATCAAACAAAAACTGAAAGCTTCTCATGAAACAAGAAAGCAAAGGAATTCCTTTGGAAAATGTCAAAGTGTGTTGTTCCCGCTTTCAGGAACTTTTACTCCCCTCTTTTTAATTAAGGCTGTTTGTCAGTTTGGATCAAATTCAAGAAATAATTTAGTTTGCCACCAAAGCACACCTTTAGAGTCTGAAAACGCCATCTGTGGTGTGGACTTTGCTTGTCTGGCATCATGGTGCTCCTGTGTGCAGTGGGGGGACTGTTTATGAGCATCACTATAAGTGAAGCTAAATTGACCAGTTTCAGCTGTGGTACATGATTACCTTTACCAAACCCACCTGCTGCAGCTAGAGCATACCTTTCAGAAACAGGCAGTCTGAATCTTAAGGCTACATAATTAAATAAAATAATTAAATACAGATGAACTAGCAACCAAGATCCATAGTCCGAGTGCTTGCTGACAGACTTCTGTTTCAAAAATGTAAGAAACCACTAAGTAAACAGTGCAGAGCTGTTATCAGATTTGGAAATGTGTAACTTTGAAATTGAGGAGGAATTGTTTCGGTTGTGTGCAAAGGCTATAACAAGTCACTTAAGCCTCAAGTGCCAGAGCCAAATATGTGTAGCACTTACCAGCAAAGTGAAGGTCCCACCAACACTGGCACTGGTGTTTGACATGGTAACTTCTCTCCAAATAGGCCAGGCTACAGATTCCGCACCTGATCTCACAAGACAGGAATGTGAGGATACCAGAAGCATGCACTATACCAGCACAGTGATTCCTGGGCAGAGACTGCACATGAGCCCAGCCAGGTCCCAGGGCTGTCTCTGACACCCATTTTTTGTGGTGGCTGGTGTCCAGGGCTTGTGCCCAGCGTGGGCACATGAAATTAAAAACCTCTGTCTCCAGGACCCTTTATGAAGTCTGTTGAGCTGAGACCATGGATTCCAATAGCTGGGATCCCCTATTTCCCTTGTGGTCAGGGACCTGGAGAGAGGCTTTGTTCCAGTGAAGACTGTTTAACAGATGTACCAGACTAATTACTAGGATTTTCTCCATCCCCAGAAAAAATCAAATCAAATCAAAATAATAATTAAAAAAAAATTACTTTGACGGCAGAATAACGGGCATATTATGAACAGCCTTCAATGAGTACTGCTGGAATTAAAAAAGAAGATAAGTGGGAAGGATATGACCATCAGTAGCTTTTTAAAATAAACCAGGGGGAAGGAACAGCCCTGTTTCCCTGCTAAGGCCTTGTTTCACTTTTAATTTGGTATATTCAGTTTCTGTATATATTGACAATACTGATGACAATTGTGATTAATTATTAATACAACCCTTAAGAGGCTGAGCTGTGAGATGCGACATCCTATCCAGGGTACAAACACAGAAGATAAACATGGAACAAGCACAGGGCACAAGGAGCTGGAAAGACAGGAGCAAGATAGCTTTGCTAATTTAGTAAGTCTAAATAATTGTCTGCTGGTTTTCACAGGTACTTCAGAAAGGAGGGCTTTAAAGAGAAAATTTAGGAGAAATTTAAGGAGAAAACTGAGGAACACAGTGATAACCTGTGAATAAAGCATTGAGAAAGGGAGATTATGTTAAACCAGGGGAATGGATGGAGATACCGAAAATATTTGTTTCTTCTTATCGAATGCAACTCCTAACAGCAAACCTCATTTCAGGTTATTGCAGTCAGACATTTTAGAGTCAGTACAGGAAAACTATGTTCACAATTGTGGCCATATCTGTGGGCCACAGATATGCACAAGATCCTGCAAGGTTGGCTGGTTGCTTTTAAGGGGTAGCACTTTAATTTTATACCTTGTGAAAATCACGAAACTGATTGAAGCCAAAATTCACAGATGGGAGGGAAAAAGACAGCAGCCTGCTCTTAAGGGAGGATTATTCTGTCACGCAGGACACAATAGAGACCTCTTCTTTTACTACTTTAACAAGTTTTGCTTCATGCTGGCATTCCTGCTTCAGAAAGGCACTGTCATGGGAAACGGATTCTGCCTGGAGACCAGACATTGTTCAGGATATCCCTTCCACCTCTGCGTGCTATTCAGCATTAACACAGCCGTAAGCAAAGCCCTGAGACTATTGAAATTTCTTCTTCATCTCCCCTTTTCTCTTTGACAAATGTGTGACAAGGATGCAATTGTTTGAAAGCCCAGTGATGGAGAAAACAGAGAGCGAAGCCTTCAGACGTGCCTCAGTGATTTAGAAGCCTTCCCCCAAGACTTGTGAATAAGGTCACGGGAGGTCTTCCACAGGGTTCAGCTTCCCAGCAGGGCTCTAGATGCCAATGTAAAGGCACTTAAATTCCTTTAACAGCTGACCCCTTTGTGGATGTTCCCACCTAGGATTATCCTGGCTCTTGGGCTGAAGAATAGCCCTTAGCCCACTAATGGATCACAGGCCCTTCCCTTTTGAATATCTGCAGTTTGTGTTGGGTAATCGCCCATCCAGCCAGCAGGAAGTTGTTTCTTCATTAAAATGACAAAAGCTTTTGAAGGACTAAGATAAGAGTTCTTCTGATGAATCATGGGCAGGGCTGGTTTGGGAAATATTGTTTCATGTTACCCAGAAGTTACTCAGCAGCTTGCTGGTAATGTTGCCTGAGCACAGCCGAAGAAGCTCAGGCGTTGATCTGTGCATACATTCCCCTGTCAATGCCCAGCCCAGCTCCAAACCAGGCCTTTTCCCCTGCAGGTGCTGGGGCACATGATGCCTGGGGTACTTTGGCGTGAGCAGACGTGGAGCCAGCTTCTGCTGGGCAACGAAGAACTCCAGGAACACATCTGCAGCGGAAACTTCCATGGACACCAACCCTCTCCCCACTCCTGCTCTGCCTCCTAAACAGAGAACATTCTCCCTCCTAAACCCAGCACTCCTAAACCCCATGCACTGGGCCCCCATTGCCAACTCCTTCTCTGTCAAGGACAGCTCTAGGCTTTCCCACCTTCCCCCCCTTTACAGAGCAATTCCTGCTCCTCCAGGCTATGTTGCCCTGTTAGTAGGAGGGCATGAGGAGGTGGTGTCAGACCCCTTCCATTAAGGCTAAGCTATTTAAAGATTAGTGGGCCAGAAAGAGGGACCAAGGGTCAGCATCACTGCTCAGAGGAGTATTTACATATTTCATGCACTAGCAGTTTCATTTACAGAACTCCAGAAGTCCTTGGAGCAGGACAAGCACAATGGGTCTCTTCCGGCAGGGGCAGCTGTGTCTGCCAGGTGACCCCCTCAGAGCCCTGTGCTGTTCTGACTATGTGACCGGAGGTCCTGCCAGAAAAAGGCAGGAGCTTCCCCAGGCCCAGGGCAGCACACAGTACAGCCCACTGGCTCCTCTGCAGTGGACACTAGCCCTGCTGAGTCAGGAGGACACTGCTGGCCAGCACAGAAGAGCCACTCCTGTACTCCTCCAGCCACTTCAGGGACTGTGCATCTGCCACCAGTGCCACTGTGATCTGTGAGTGCACAGAGCAGTGCTAGCTACTGTCCCCCACGCCTGCTAAATGGCAAGAGCTGAACAGTTGCTGGCTTATCCTCACCCTGTAGAATGGTGTGCATTTCATGGTACTGCTGCTAATCAGGTCACACGCCTGTGCCCTGGGTCCACATGGACCCCAGGACCTGCCATCAATCCCAGCCACTCACAAGGCCAGAAGCCCTGGCAGCCCAAGTGTCTTCCTGTCCTTGTCCCTGCAGTGCAGGGGGAGAGGCCTGTGGGCTGCAGGTGCCAGGCACCCGCAGTGAACTTGCTCTGAGCACTGGGAGCAGGTGGTCTTTCCCACCTCAGCTCCAGGACTTCAGATAGTGGTAATGTGCTCTCCATCTGCCCGAGAGCCGCCCTGCACCACACTACAGGGTATGGCTGCCTGGGAGAAGTGACATGTGTACAAGCTCCAAGTGTTTCTGTCACTGGACCAAGAGAGTAACTTGAGCAGCAGACATATATCCCAAGTCCTTTCATTAACCTCTGCACCAAACCTCCTTCTCTGACTCAGAATAAAATGAGAAAGAAATGTCTCTTTCTGCGGCCTCTCTCCCTAAGTGACCTCTCCTGAAACCCTTCCAAAACAAACAAACAAAGGAAAAAAAATCAAAGAAATGGAATATGATGAAAACCAAAAAAATGGAGAAGAACCTCAGGCACCATTTAAGAAAGTACTGTGTTTTCCTCCGGCACTGTGCCATCTATGCTTAATGCCTAGAAGGCTGGGGAAGGTTCTGGGAGAAAAATCCTTGGTGCGGGAACATTTTAAGGGCCTGAGTGGTAACGAGTCAGTGCTGAGGTCTGGATTCAGATGTTTCCTACTGGATTCAGATGTTTCCTACCTAGTACCTGCCCAATGTGCCAGACCTTCTTCAGAAAGACAAGGGAAACCATTATCCCTGGTTCACAGAAAGGAAACAGGAGCTGAGCAGAAGGAGTATGTGCTCAGGATAATGCCAGGAATTGGCTAAGGGTCTTGGGTGAAAACCTACAGGTTTCAGGCTCCTTGGAACATAAGGTGTGGGAGATGGAAAACTGTTCATTGCAATCTCACAGCCATATCTGCTCTGTTGGTTTGCAAGGGAGGGAAGATATGGTGAAAAGGAAAGGTGATGCTATGCTTTTGATGCAGAACCTTTTCTTAATTGTAAAGTAATGAGGGCAGAGCAAAAGAACAATGATCTGCCCTGGAAGACCTGTCTGAGGCCTCTGGGGCCATCCTGTTCCATTGCTTCAGTCTTTCTGTGGCTGTGCCCCCAACCCTATCAGGCTTTGTTCTGCTCATCATTATGAGTCAGCCTCCGCTTCTCTTTGGCAGTGCTTGGCGTGCGCCTGGGGCCACAGATGTGAGGGGGCAGATGCTCCTGTCACCCACAGGTCCCAGGGGCACCTGTGCTGGTTGGTACTCCAAATTCACAGAACCAGAGAATGGCTCAGGTTGGAAGGGACCACAGTTGGTCATACAGGCCAGCCTCACTGCTCAAGGGACATCGCAGAGCACATGGCCATGTGCAACAACTTTTGTCTGTATTGCAAGGAAGGGAGAACCACACTCTGTTTCTTTTCTCTATCCATGACATAAATGGCACTCCCTGAGTTTGCTGTGACTTTTCTGTGGTGCCCTCAGAGCTTCCTTCCTTCTCTCCCTTCCTACTTCCTTCTGTAGGCTCGCCTGCCCCCAGGTCTTTGTAGGGCAAAAGGACTGCAGGTGGGCTCACACAAATCATGAGCCAAATGTGCAGTTTTTTATCTCACAGGGTCTTTAATTAGCTGTGATTTTTGCCTTGGTGTTTAGCTTCCCAGACAGGAGTTAAGCAGCTGAGAGATCTCATAGGACTACATCAAGCAGAAGTACAAGGAAGCTCTGAGCTTTAAGGTCCCAGAATATTTCATGCTGGACTAGTTCCTAACTCTCTGCTTCATGCAGCAGGACAAGCTATCTGCTGGGCTAGCCACAAGCAAAGCTGGGTCCTGCCAGGAGTGTGCTGAACTGCCCATAAGGGGAGAGGATCCTCAGTCACCACAGTGGGGACTGGCAGCCCCTCCAGAAAAGGAGAATTAAAAAACCCCAAAGCAGCAGCTGCCAGGAAAGATATTGCCTTGTAGCTGCATGACGCCAAATGCCTTCACCTAGTGCACACATCCCTGCCCCTACAAGGAGGTTGAGCAATAACCTGGCAGGAATTTGATCAGGAGTTAAGTCCCAGTTACCTAATACAGGTTGCATGGGGCCAGCATGTGGGTGCAAACCCTCTTTATGCTCCGTTTGCCCTCGTTCTGGCGCTGACCCCGCCATGAGCTCATTGGTAAACAGCTTTGTGCACAGCAGCTGCACGAGATATGCTTCCCTCCACACCCAGCCCTGGCCCTGGAGGCTCACACAGTGCTGAAACACCCCTTACTCAGAGGAGGGGTGAGGCAGCAACACCTGACTGCCGTGCAAGCTCTGTGACACCTGGTGCTAGAGGAAGGCCTGGGACCAGAAAGACACGTGGTCAGTCTCTGAAGCAAGCAGTGCGGGGAGAGGCTGAACTCTGTGGTGGAATCAGTTGGGATGAGTATCATATGTGGACTGAGTTTTATTTCGGACTTGCCAGCTGGCCTTAGAAAAGCAACACGAACCAACATGGCTTTCCTGGCCTCAGTCACACCCTCTTTGCCCAAGGGGTGTTGCAGGAAAGGACACACAGCAGCACACACCTCCTAATGCCACACTGAAAAAAAGGGCACTGGGGTTCCAGAGCTCAGTCAGCACCTACACTGACACCTCTGCCAAGCAGCTGGGTATAAGAGGGAGAGGAGAGAACTCTCAAGCCCTTCAGTGTTGAAATGAAAATCCATTTCCCCATAACCACTGTCTAGCTCATTCTGTGGTGGCAGAGGGCCTTGGTGCTACAGAAACTGGCAGAATGTACCGGGAGACGAGTCCAAGCCTGGAACAGTGCCCTCACCTGAGGTCCTTTGCTCCCGAGAGATGCTGCTTCCACCCCAGCCAGGTAGCACTGCTCCAGTATGGGCTCTCTGGAGTCCAAACACCAGAAAGCACCCCCCATGACCCCAGCCTCAGACTCAGGGGTCATGGCGTTGTCGGACCTGCCACGATCCACCCTGTTTTTCAGGCTGTATCAGACCCAGGGTTTCAGGTTGCACCGGGAGGACATTCCTCCGACACCACATTCCTTGAGGGGCTAATCCCCTGGAGAATGCGCCGGCAGAGCAGCCCCAGGCTGCGCCAGCCTGGCCAGAGGTACAGCTGAACCAGCGCTGGCCTTGCCTGGGCCTGGCCCCGGCCCCAGCCCCACCGGGCCCTGGGCGGGCCTTGTCCCGATTGCTGCCGCCAGAAACCCTTTTGCAGCTCAGATCTGCCCACAGAGAAGTCTAAACAGCAGCAAGACACAAAATGTCGCTGGCAAAGCCCTGCTGCAGGAACTCCCAATATTTCACAGCCTGCCAGGTGGAGCACCCAGAGGTCTAGCAGGTCTCTGCTGGTCTGTCCATGAAGGTCAGCTGGATTTGCCCCATTCTGGCTTGTAGAACAGGACCTGCATCTACTGAAAGGCTGCCACACTTCTGCCAATGTTCTGGGCATTTCAGAAATATCTTCCTTTAAAACTTAGTCTTTATCCTCATCTAAGTACAACTCTTCTGCAAGTGTCACATCTCTACTAGTAAGTGGGAAAGGCTGGGAGGGAAAAGTGTCCTCTGTGACTCCCCGATGCTTCAGCTTTTTGCTGTAACCACACCATCATCTTTATTTTACAAGGTGAAGTGTTTTAAATAGTAATAGAAAAAATACTTTCTCTAATCCACATTCTGGAGGTGAGCTCTCTCGAGCTACTGCTGGTCTGGTGAATGTGTCTGCAAAGATACTAGGTGAAGAAAGCAAGCTAAAGTAGTTAAAAGACTTGTGAAAGGATGCAGAGGAAAACTATTCCTATGTCTGTTATAGCTTCAAGAAATCCCATCTTCCTTTCCAGGGCCCAGATATTTAGGCTGGAGTTGTGCTTTCACCCCATCTACTCTACTATCCTTGCTAGAGAAATCTGGTTGAAAATTACTGTAAACCTTTGTCAAAATTCCAGTGCTTCTCTGTTTGGACTTGGCCAGTGTAATCTCAGCTAAAAAAATGCAGAAAATATTTCAAAGTCCAACTTTAAAAGGACAACCGCTGCTTTATTTGTGTTTAATTAAAAATAATAATGAAATAATAGTAATTGTTTTCCAGACCCATGGTAATTAGCAATCCAACCTACAGCTCCCATGGGAAAAAGCCCCAGTTTCTGCAACTTGTGTGTTTGAATATTGACTTGATCTAGACATTGCCAAAGTTTTGAGTCCAGTAATTTGTTGGGAGGGGGTTTCCAACTTTGAATTCGTAGCAGTTTAACTGTTGTGCTCCAAACCACAGAGTTTTGCCAGAGCCTCCATTTCCCTTTGTTTTACCTGAACTTCTCATCTTGCTCTGCAAGTCCTATGCCAGAATGAGTCATTCCTGCAGGATTAGCTCTGATTTTTCAACTCCTCTCTCAGTGTTGCCCAGACTAGTTCTGAGGTGAGACACGCCCCATTCAGGATGTGTAAGAACTGAATGAAAGAAATTACCTTCAGCGCTCAGCTATTTGCACTAAACCAGCAAGAACCACCCCATCTCTCCACCACAGCTGAGCCCTCAGCATGGTACAGCATTGCTGACAGCACTGGGCTGGCAGCTCCAGCCAAGGAGATGCACCAGTGCCCCCTCCTTCAGGTTAATCTCCCTGGCCACTGTGGGCCATGCAAGGATGTTGGTTTGCTCCAGGAGTCCCGAGGATGATCTTCGAGGGCCCCCAGGAAGGAATGGGGGCACCACAGGGTGCACTGCCCCCATTTTGCTTTCTGAGCATCAGGGAGGCTGCACTGAGCCCAGCTGTGATCTCCTGCCTTTAGGGTGGAGGTACCTTCTGGAGGCCCCCTCTTTCTGCCGGCTGCAGAGGTCAGTCCTGTACCTCCTGTGTTCAGCATCTTGTCCAGACCAGAGAGTCTTCTGCTCACTTACTGGAAGCCGATCTTAGCCTGTCCCTGCCCTCCGACCTTTTTTTATGTTCACATCTAAATAAACACTTCTTACAGGAAGAAACGGTATTTTAAAAAATTATTTTCACATTTAATTTTCCACCTCTCCCTTGTCCTCTGTTTTTTAAAGTAATAAAGACACACTCTGTTGTGGTTTAACCCCAGCCAGCAACTGAGTCCCCCCGCAGCTGGCTCACTCACTCCCCACAGGGGGGAGAACTGGAAGAGCAAAAACAAGAAAACTGGGATAGAGACGGTTTCACAGGTAAAGCAAAAGCCACACACACAAGCAAAGCAACACAAGGAATCCATTCACCGTTTCCCACGGGCAGGCAGGTGTTCAGCCATCTCCAGGACAGCAGGGCCCCATCAGGGCCATCATAGTGACTTGGGCAGACAAACGCCATCACTCCGAACCTCTCCCCGCCTCCTCCTTCTTCCCCCAGCTTTTTAGGCTGAACATGACACCATATGCTGCGGGATATCCCCTGGGTCAGTTGGGATCAGATATCCAGGCTACGTCCCCTCCCAACTCCGTGTGCACCCCCAGCCCCCTCTCTGCTCCGGTGGCTGAGAAACAGCAAAGGCTTTGGCTCTGTGTAAGCCCTGCTCAGCAGCAACAAAAACATTCCTTGTCACCAACACTTATTTCAGCACAAATCCTAAACACAGCGCCATACTAGCCACCACTGAATAAATTAACTCGATCCCAGCCAAAACCAGGCCGCTCTCGCGTAGCAAATACTGCAGTGTCTCACAGCAGAGTAAATGGGAGGGAACCTCAAAGGTCTCAAAAGGATGCCACTCTGCTTCCCTTTCCAGGTCCAAAACATGAAGTGAACCTGGAAGTGATTGTTAAATCACTTGGAAGATCTGTTTTCTGATAATGGTCCAGCACGGTCGGCAAATCCGTGATTTGCATATGAATGCCCAAACTGCATAAGCAGAACTATCAGAGCCAGCTGGAAGGAAGAAAACCTGAGCACCTGGCATTTTGAGAAGTCCTCTGCTTTTGTTCTCAGATCACTTTCCTCTATCATTGACGGGGCTTGAGCTGATTTGACAGAAATTCCTGGAAATCATGTTTCTACTACAGGAACAGAGAGAACTGCAGAAATGACGAGGTTTCTGCTCCAGCAAAAACTTAAAGCATGCTTATACCTCAAGTTAGATCAGTTTGTTCAGGGCTATGACCAGTCAAATTTTAAAAAGCCCAACAGACAGACATGCCACCATCTCTTTGGGAAACCTGTCCCATGGCACAGGCTTCACAAGAGAAATATGGACTGGTCACAGAAAAGTAAGACCAGACTGTTCAAAATCAGAAAGAGGTTTCTGAAACTTTTTGCTCTCCCCCGGAAATACACACAATGCACTGCTTATTTTAATTACCAGCACAAAACTTAAAAACACTTACTTCTCTACACACTTTTGCTTAGAGGTATTGCCTCAGGCTGGGCAGATGTTTATCTAGTGCAAATCCCTACAGATCTGTTAACTTCAGCAGGATGCCAGCTATTCACTACCTTTTCAGTCTTGTTTTAAAAAGCTTGAATTTGAGAAA
Organism: Chaetops frenatus; assembly: GCA_013400775.1. Lineage (NCBI taxonomy): Eukaryota > Metazoa > Chordata > Aves > Passeriformes > Picathartidae > Chaetops > Chaetops frenatus. The sequence continues at coordinate 268,006 of VZTR01026744.1, read as the reverse complement.
TAACCCATTTTCTCATCTGGGGAAAGACATTTTTGCTACAGGCTCGAGCAAAACTCCAGCAGATATTGGAAGGTACTAGTAAATAGGGCATTACTTGGTAATTACCATGGTGATTGCTAAAGGGTCAGGGAGAGGCAATGAGAACAAAGGGGCCTAGGGAAAAAAAAACAGGGGCTCTTTGTAAAAGTATTCAGATTTTGTCTGCCAGTGCCAATAAGCTCAAACTATCCCCACTTTACACTTTGTTTTTTAAATAAAGACTATTTACATCCCTCAGGCATGGAATTACAGCGGGGTAGCACTGGGTCCTACCCATCCCCCATCAGCACCAACCCAACAGCCGAACGCATCCGTGGCAGCTTTACTCACAGCTCACCCTACTGCCGGGCGTGGTTTAACATCCAGCGGTGCGCTGTGCATTGCTCGGGCACACAATACTGCAGGTTTTGTGCCTTTTTAAGTACTATTTTTCTTTCCTCGATCAGTGCTTGACACGTGCTCCCCAGCCTGGGCATCCACCTGGCCGTGCCCAAGACCAGGAAAGAACCCGGAGAGGCTCCTCATCTTTACCCGGGAGCTGTTTTCAAACTGAGGGGTTTGCCTCCAGCCGCAGGGCCACGCTGTGTAGCTGTGCCTTTGTCTCTCCCTGCAATCCCTGCTGCAGGCTCTGACCCGATGTCTTTGCTCCCCAGCTCTGCCTCTGACCTGCTTTGTCGCTAAGGGCTTCCCCAGAAAACCCCGAAGAAGAGTCAGAAACTTGGCACACAAAAGGGGTGAACCTACCTACTGAAACAGCGTTATTTTTGTTGATCAAGTAGAGTCATGCGAAGCATGCTAAAAGCTGCAGTTTCCAGGGAAGGGCAACAAGTGTTTTGTTTAATAATGCTCAGTAATAGAGTTTAATCAGTGATTTTCTCTGGTTTAAAGAAAGAAAAAAGGATAAAAAGCACTTTTTCGTTGTCTGTGTAGACCAGGCCTTGAAAGCTGTGACATTACTTTTTATGGTCTTTCTGCTTGTACCAAAGTGATGCTGAGAGTGTTTCATTTCAGACCAGGACCCAAAGGAGATGAAACTTAGGTGAGCTTTTTTCTGCCTACCTGTACAAGATTCTCTCCGCAAAACAAACCTCCCAACTAGTGTTCCAGCAAAGGCTCTTCATATTCTTCCAGCTCCACCCTCAACCCTTCCTCTCTGCGTTCCTTGCTTTTCCCTGGTACTTTTCCTTCTCTTTCCCCTCCTTCATGTGTTCCCAGTCTCATCCCACTGCTCCCACCACCTTTAGTCCCTTTATCTCCCCCCTTGGCTGATGTACGGTCTGTGATAATATGCAAAGTCCTCTGCAAGGACCACAGTGCAGAGCATGTCTTGGGACAGGGAACTGCTTGGTAAATTATAGGACAACTCCACTGCATTTTGTTAGAGTTTTAAATATCCATATTTGGGTGAAACAACATGAAGAACACTGCCAACAAAGAACACCAAGAAATTTCTCTCACCTGCACTGGGAAATTTACCTCTTAACTCTACAGTTTGGCCAAAGTGACCTGTTCCCTCTCCATCCCATGCTTAAATGCAAGTTAGAAAAAGCCCATGTCCAGGACAATGTGGTTCTGTCTGCAACAAAGAAAAAAGAAAATAAATAATACTCCTTTCCACATAGCTTATTGAAGTAAAGCAGGGTATTTGCCAACATATTTTGTTCACAATATGGCAATTAAGTAAATAATTATACTTAAGTAATTAACTCCCAGCTTCCAAAGCACGCAATTAATAATTCCCTCTAAACCACTGTATTCTATCATTTTCTATCAAGCATCATGTTTCACTAGTAGCTGCAAAGAGGGTTGAATTACTACTCTGGCAAATAGTAATTTGTTTTGAAAAAAATTGTCATCAGGTGACACTTCCTGTCCACAAGCCTCAGGGTCTTTCTTCTGTCAGAGGCCAGTGACACGTGTTGTGAGCCAGCAGAGCAGACCAGTCCCAGCAGGGTACCTGGGAAATACTGAGTAGGACATGTTCACCCTGACAGAGATGGAACCTCTCAAAGCTGTTGAATAACTGCCCAAAGAGGGCATTTGATAGGCAAAACAGAAAGAACTTATTTCCAGTGTCTGACAGCTATTCAAAAATACCAATCCGGAAGATTTTCATGAGGTGCTGAAATTCACAGGCTTCAGGGGAGCAGGAGCCATGCAAACTTCCTAACACCTGCACACCAAAAAAAAAACCAAACCCAAAAAGCATAGCAAGTGATTTTCAGCTTATAGAAGAGCCTTACTCTGCTTTGCATTTTTCCAGAAAAAGCCAGCTCCTCCTTTCTGAAGCATCTGACAGATCTGCACTACTCCCAGTGATATCTTGGTGGTAAAAGGCAAGAATGGGCAGCTTGTTCTCTTGGAAAACAACTCCAAATTCTGCTTCGGCGGGAGAACAAAAGAATGTGTCAAGACCCACCCAGCTCAGGCTGCATCCACACAGCTTCCATGACGAAGCTTGCCTGCTCCTTGCTGCCCACATCACATTCTATTGCTTCGTTTCATGGCTCCGTGTCTTAGCTAAAGGAGGCTCTCACTGCCAGCATGCACAGCAAGTTTCCATGTTCAACTGTTTAGGAGTGCTGGCACAGATCTCCGTTTGCCTGACAAGCTGTGCTCCTCCTCAGGAAACCCAGTACGGAGTGTATCTCACTTGCTGCAAGAGTCGCTCCTGGCCTGTGCCCAGCCCCAGGCACAGCGTTCCCCAGACCCTCTGCAGGTGGGACTGGCACACAGGGCACTGCTGCCCCAGGGCACCACCAAGGGCTTCCCAAGCTTTCCAGCAGACTGGTGCCCCCATTTGTGGTGGTCCCTCTAGGTTGAGGCCCTGCCTCTTCCAGTATCAGCCACTCCCTCTAGTTCAGCTCTACCATCACCCCAGAGCAGCAAGCCTGCACATCTTCCTTGCTGTTTGGCCAATCCTTTTGCCATTATGCTCACCCTGAATTCACAAGTGGAGCAGGGTCCCAGGGAATGGTCAGAGGTTGTGTTCTGCTCTGAGAGAGCCTGCCCTGCCCACCTGCACTTGGCCGTGTTGCAGCTCACCTGCTGCAGGTCCTGTTTCCCTCCAAGAGCCAGGGGAGCTCCTGGGCTGTCAGACAAGCATGCTCAGTGCCCTACCCAGGTTGGAACCATGCTGGATGGAGGCTAAGGCTGCTCATGGCTCTTGCCCCAGTTTCTGGCCCGAGATATGGCCTATTTTAAAGCCACCATGATGTTTTGTTTTTTTCTACAGAAGAATGGCCACAACAGCTAATTCAAGCCTCCCCATGAACCTGTCTACATCCGTGTGATTCTCTCACTAAGCTGTTCTTTCTCCCCTGCAGCCCCAAGTTCCCACAGGAAACTCAAGAAAGGGATGAGAAGTTGCAGTAATTTGGAAGAACAGCACCAATACAAAACAACCAGGCCACTGATGGAGCGTGAAACCTTGCCCCCACTAGGGAAGGCAAATGAACAGCTGTTTAAAATAGACACTATCCTTGTATTATGTTGCTTTCCAGCCTCTCTTCTGCCACATGGTCATATCATACTCCATGTTCAGCTGCACATCAGTTCTCCCTCAGAAGTTTCACCTTGGTCCCCATACCACAGTCTAGCCGCAAAGTTTCCAAAATGGATTTCCAAAATCCACGCCATCACCTCCCTGTTCTTGTCTCCCACTAACTCCGCTTAGCTGCAAAATATTTTAAGCTCAGTCACTTTGTATACTTCTTTGTGGAATGTGCTCTTAAAGTGCATGAATGATTACATGCTAGTACCTGTCTCATTCCAAAAGGCTCAGGCTTATGGTCTCCCCTTAGATCTTAACCACAAGCTGCAGGTAGGGTTAAGCTTTTTGTCCTGAACTGCCATGATGTGTCTGGCTGTGATGCTCTCCACACTTCTAACAGCAAAGTCCTGGCACCCAAACACACAGGCAATAAAAACCCCAAGCTTGCCATTCCATGACAGATGCAGTTGAGCTTGGGGTGGTGGTTGTGCCATACGTTGTGCTCTCACTTGATTAGAATTCAGCCAATATGGTTTAGGATTTTGACTCTACCAGACCCTTAACTAGGAGCACATTAAATACAGCCCTGCTGTTCCTGGGACACAGAGGCAAAACGTTTCCTCACCTCAGAGAAGAGAAGAATTCTAATGTAGAAACAAAACTATCAGTGTGCTGCACATGAAGGAGCTTTTAATGGACATTTAGTGTCCACTTCCCCTTGTTTGGTTGAAGTGGAAGCAGCAACTCAGCTCATAGGACTAACAAAGAGCAGGGGGTCCCTCTAGTCTACCCTTCAGGGATCTCAGTGGTGTGGTTTGTAACACAGCAACTGAGTGGGGAGTGAACTGGATTTTTTTCCATGGGTGGAAATTGCTCTTGGAGATCCAAGCAGATGACATTTTGGTTGGGGTAATTCTCTAGCAGCTACCAGTACTAACAAACTCCATTCTTGAGAGGCCAAGGTACACCTTGTGCAGGGTACACTCTGCAGTGCAGTGGTCTCACAATAAATTACCACTTTGCCCACTTGAGGGCTGCAGACATTAGTGTTGGCAGGATCTGAGCTGAGAAATTAAGACAGAAAAAATGCTAACCCTAAACTTTGTCCCAGAGACCAAAAGAAAGTTCAAGTGATAGATTTTGTATGGCTAATACTATGTTGATATCATACATTTTTGATTGTATTATGAACACCATTATGAACAGGTTTAATCATTGCACGGTGTTTTCCATGTTACCTACCCTTGTTCCTCCTCCAGCATGACTGAATCAAAAGAGAAAACAATGCTTCACAAACATGAAAAGCACCAACTGTTCTGCTCCAGCAACAGGCACCACTTGACTTATAGATGGAGGAAATCTGCAGTCTAAGATCCACCTGGGTGAGTTGGAGTTCCATGTAGTTCCCTTCCCATGGGAACTGGTACTCAAAAGAGACACCAATGCTTCAAATGGGACATACCCCTGCTCTCAAAGTAGAGAGTTAAAAGTGCTTCTAAATAGGTTTGTGATAATGTCAGATTGAGGATAGTCTCCAGGCCACCAGGTTATACAGCTCCCACTTCACTCACAAATACTGGCACCACAGTTTAAGCTGTGTAATGTGTAAAGGAGAAGGGACAAGAGCCAGCACATGCAGTTTGGGTATCCATGTCACTCTGCTTTAGGCTCTGCCAAGGAGAATGCTTACTTGGGAAAGGATTTTCATCACCAGCAGGGAGGGCAAAAGCAGCTGTTCAGCGCACTATCTCTTCTCAGCACACACCTCTTTCACTCCCCATCCTCTACAAGTGCAAAGCAAAGCACGATCTGACTTTGCCCTCTGGAGGCATGGAATTGGCATGGCACAGAGAGACATAGCCCCAGAGGTGACTGAACTACAGCACTGCCTATTGGAACATCTGATAGAAAATTCCATTCCCAGCTGCAGCTTCCCACGAGTCAGAAGGCAGAGCATTACTGGTGAGGCAGCTCCATACTGAAGGAGTTGGGTTTCAGTTCATACAGGGCAATACTACCCAAGTCTGCTATGCACTACATGAACATGGATGTCGGTACAGGAGGCTGATTCTTCCTCTTGACACAAACTTTGCTGCATGTGTTTTGAAATACTGCCCAGTGTCTGTATCCAGCTACTGGACACAGTATATGTACATGTGGGTCCACATCAAGTAACACTTCATGGTTTATTCTGCTGGCTCCATAGGATTTTTTGCTATCTCCCAGATTGCTGGGAAGCTGCACAAATAAGCAGGTGGCCAGTGACTCCTGGGTCTCTTATTTAGCTAGAAAGCAAGGCTGGGGTTTATTTGCTGCATGGAAGTGGATCCTCACACACACACACAGATTTTTCTCCAAGCAGATAAACAGCTCTGTTGGACACCTCCAAGGGAGCTGTGTTTCACTAGGATAAATAGCTCCTACCTCCCCTTTCTCCCTTAAAAATCATTTGTGCAATGCCCAAGAGGGCTTTGAGGAAAGCTTTTCCTACAAAGATAGACTCAGCAGTGCACTCGTGACTTGAGTTCTGGAACAACTGGCAAGAGACACCAAGACATGGGCAGAATCAGGTGTACAGCCATGCAAAACACCTGCACACCTGTGCACACCCACCTCTCTGCACATACACCTGCCCACATCTGTTTCTTGACGACATGCCAATGTGCAAGCCTCGGGTCCAGCCACATACCTGTGTGTGCTGGCATTTGTTTGTACACACACTCACCTGTCAGTGCACACCCACAAACTCTCACTCACACCCTCACCCCCACACCAGTGCCCCTTCACACCTATGTACCCGTGCAAGCACACCCTTCCACGCACACACACACCTGTGCACACCTGCACACACTTTTCCATCTCGCCTCTAGGACATCCTGCCATCTCCTTTATATTCTGGCTTGCAAGGAACATCATGCCAGCAGGTGAGGAGGCTGTGCTGTCCCCAGGCCTGTGGGTATATGTCACAGGGGTTCAAGTCCTGGGCAAGCATTCCTCACCAGCTGGCACACCCAGCTGGGGTCTGACCCTCAGCACCAAGTATCTGAGCAAACATGAGGGAACTGGCAGGTATGTCCCTGCATTAGCCTCTGGAGAGCCTGGCATCCTTCCTTGGATGGATCATGGACCTGTGGGGTCCCGTGGCATAAGGATTAGGGACAAGCAGGTCAGCTCAGGGGTAAACCAGGGGCACGAAAGCCTAGCCCTGTGCCAAATCGTTGCTGGGGACCAGCGATGAGGGCCCCAACCACAGTGCATTCTACATAGAAGCCCTGCACACAAACTGCGTAGCCTAAGCCCGTACTTGCAATCTCTCCCTACGCAGATCTGTCACCGGGTGTTTTTTTCCAGCCTAATTTGTTTGGACAGCTTGATTTCCGCTAAGAAGCGTGGGGCTCCCTGGGCAACGCTGCACGGGGGCGACTGTCCCGCGCAGACCGCCAGCATCCCCTCCGACAGCCGCTCATCGCTGCCACCTCTCTCCGCGGCCGCCAGCACAGCCGGCCCCGACGGCGCCGAGCCCTACGGGGAGGCGCGTTAAATGCTCGTGCCCGGACATCCGCACCAGGATCCCAGAGGCGCCCCCCGCTCCTCTCGGTGCCCATCGATCCTCCGGAGCTGTGCGCTCCTAAGGGCGGCAGGTCCGCGGCGCCCCGACGGCGCTGGGGACGGGGACCAGCGGAGATGTCTCGGAGAGGTCCCGGAGAGCGGCGGGAGGGGGGTGCCGGGCAGGGCGCTGCCCCTTCCCGGGGCGGCAGCGGCGGCACGCCCGGCCCTGCCCGCGCCTCCCGGGCGGCGGGGCGTAGCAGGGGGAGTGCCGGCCACCCG
>VZTR01026744.1:221396-260186 GCA_013400775.1 Chaetops frenatus | reverse complement strand
CGATCTGCCCCCGGCACCCGCCGCCTCCTCCTGCGCCTTCGCCACCGCCTTCCCCGCGCAGAGCTGCGCCTCCGCCGCCGTGCCCCACGCCTACGCGCCGCTGCCCACCGCCCCCGGGCCCTACGCGCCGTACGCGCCGTCGGGGCGCATCGTGCTGCCCGCCTCTTCGCCCGGCCCCCCTGCGCTTTACGGACGCCGCTCCCCCGCGCCCTACCCGCCGCTGCCCCACGCCTACGGCGCCGGAGGGCAGCTGGCTGCCGCTGACCCCGCACCGAGGCACGGCACCTACCCCGGAGGCCCCGAGAGATTCGTCCCGGCTCTCTGACCCATCCCGGAGAGGCCCGACAGCGCGGACTGGAGCCCGGGAGAAGACGGACAGCGGGGGTCGCCCGGCACGGCTGCTCCCGGCGCTGCCCGGGAAGATGCTGAAGAACCTTGGGTTGCACCTATGCATTCTGCCATCTGCCCGGGCTTCCTGGCGAGGAATGTTGCAGTCAGCCCTAGGGACCTTGGGTGTCCTGTCCAGCCCTGTCCGCTCTCGGCAGAAAAGTCCTAGGGATTCCCAAGTGCCTGGATAGGGCAAGCAGTCTATTCCTCTTCTACAGCCTTTCCTGGGACAGGTGCTCAAAGCGTCCTGCCAGGCTCCCACCCTCCCGGCACACCCAACTGGGCCCCTTCTAGTCTACCCAGGAAGACTGTACGTTTAAAAGTATCTCTGCTGTTGAGTTTGGTTTTTCGGTTTTTTTTTAAGAGAATTAAATGTCTTTGGTTGAGGTGAAGGAGGGAGGCAGGAAAAAGCATTCCCTGGCCTCGTGCAGGCGAAGCTGTAAAAGCAGAATGTGTGGCACTGATGTGGTGGCATGTCCCTCACAGCTATTGCTTTAGCCCCAGGCTTCACAGCAGCAGTGTGGCCGAGGCTGGAGAAGGTTTGGATGCCAGGGCTACAGAAAAACGCATCAAGTCACATCCTTCCAGGTACAGTGCTCTGTGCTGCAGGGGTGGGAACAGTGGTGAGATTAGAACTACAAAAGTTTCTACCATGAGCATGCCCAGCCTGTGGAAGAGGGACGCAGGGAGGCTGTGGGACTTCGGCCCTTGGAGGTCTTTCCAACTTGTTTGGATGGAGCCTGATCTGCCTCTGAAGTTGTAGCCAGCATTGAATTTGGACCTGTTTTGAGTGGAGACCTGATCCTGAGGTCTGTGGCGGTACTTAAAGCCTCAATTACTTTGATCCTAAGATCAACCCAGCTCTGCCTGTAGCCTACAGAAATTGGCATATATAGGGGAAAACTTTATTTTCTGGAACACAAGAAGCAGGACACGATGAATTTTTATCTTCAACTGCTCCACTTTCAAGCTTTCCTGGGATGGAAAAGAGGCTGGAGAAAGATATGGAGAGGGAAAAAATAACAGGCATGTCTGTGAGAGGCAAAGGCTTGAAACTAGATCCATGGGGAAACTCAAGCATACCGCTCCCAACAGATCCCGCCACCCTGGAAAGGGGTCTGGAGCAGTAGTGGATAGCCAGGGCTCTGCTTGGGGCTGTGGTGTAGAGGGAGACAACATGGCCCTGCTCCAGGACTTCTTATACAGCTCCTTTCTCCTGTGGAGGTGGGGAACTTCTGTATCCAGGGCCAGGAGCAGGTTGGTGAGAAGATCCTGCAGTGTGGTGGGGCCTTGTATGGGGAGAGGGAGCGAGAAAGTGCAGCCAGTCTCAACAGGAGCTTTGGAAGAACAGGCAGGGTGTACATACATAATTTCTTTCTCACCAAAGAAGGGTATAAATCAAAGTATAACTCAGGTAGGAAAAAATCTTGGGAAATTTCTGTTCCAATCTGGTACCCAAATCAGGGTCAGCTGTGACTCAGACTGGTAGGCTCAGCCTTTATAGAAAACTTTTTAGAATTTTCATCATCTCCAAGAATGGAGACAGCACGGTCTCTTTGGGCAACCTGGCTGTCCTTGTGAGGGAGAAGTTTCTCCTTGTACCTTCCATTTAGCACTCCTCTAGTCTCATTTCATGTTTACTCTCTCTTGTCCTGCTGCTGTGCTTTGCTGCAAAGAGTTTTTGGTCCCATGAAGACTCCTGTGCCTTCTGCTCCACAGAGCATTTTTCAAATGAGGTCCTCAGCAGGATGACATTGGTGTAGAGGCAGCTTCCTTGCTTTCTCTGGGTGCTACGGTCCACGTATCCAGGCGGGACATGAGAGAGGAAATGGAGTGGAGCTGGGTGTCCTCACAGCACAGCTTGGTGTGGAGAAGAGTAAAGCCCTCTGCAGTACGTGGGCAGGAGGAGTTGTATGCCTGCCTTGCCTGGAGCTGTGAGGTAGGAGATGAGTTTTGGATTCCAGGGTTCAGGGTGCTAGGGATGGCATGTAGTGAGCCAGCTCCTGGGCTGGGAGGCTGGGAGGCTGGGACTGACCAGACAGCACTGCCTCGTGTCCGTGTAGACCTGTCTGTGGCACCTTGGGAAGCTCCTGTCTGTACACACAGCTGGGGAGGCTGCTCCCTGTGCAGAGCCAGTGGGGGGTGGGCACAGACAGCAAGTGTAAGCACCACTCAGCTCTTCAATGTGCTGAGGTCAGTCACATTTTTCTTATCCTTTCTGAAGAGCCACGTTGTATCTTCCTTGTTCTTTCTGGTCCTGGCATACCCAGAAGCTGCTACCATCCTGGAGAGAGCAGAGTCCTGTCTGCAGCCAGGGCAGGTCTCCTCAGCAGCTGTGCTAACACCTCTCCCAACTCTCATCACCATCTGGAAGAGGATCTGTACACCTAGCTGTGCCAGCTCCTAGTATTTTTGATAGCTGCTGGCTCTGCTTTCATTGCCTGCAAGGACTGGATTGTGTCACTCTGACAGCAAGCCATGCCAACCTCTTGCTCATTTTGGGGGTAGCTGGGAGAAGAACTGTCCTACCTTTTAATGCGTTTTTTCCTTCCTGTAGAAGCAGTCATCAATGTGAACCAGATAATTTTAATAGAATCATAGAATATGCTGAGTTGGAAAGGACTCATCAGTATCATCAAGCCCAGTTCCTGTCCCTGCACACCAGGAATCACACCATGTGCCTGAGAGTATTGTCCAAATGCTTCTTGAACTCTGTCAGGCTTGGTGCTTGCTCCCTGGGGAGCCTGTTCCAGTGCTTAGCCACTGTCTGGGGTGATACCTGACCTAAACCTCCCTCCATGCCTCCATGAATCCTGTCATTCGTCACGAGAGTGAAGAGCCCAGATGTCTTCTGGCCCTTGTTCCTCTCAATTTGTTCTCTGCTTCACCCTCATGCTAGCTTAGAGTTCAGTCTAAAAAAAAGGTCACATACAGGTTTTGTGGAAGATGCTTCTGAGCTCAGATAGTGTCTGTAGGCAGTTCAGGGAGCAAAACTCAGTGTCTGAAGGACAAGTCTGATAGATCTTGGTGACTCAGAATGCACAGATTGGGTAGGTTCAGTTTTGTTTTGTTTGCAGAAAAGGCCTAGATGCTTGTTCTTGTTTCTCTCCAGATCTTTTACACCTACAAACTAGGGAAACAGGGCATGTCTAGAGGGTAAATTTTTTGCAGCAGGTACAGTGATGAGCTTGCTGCATCAAGAACCTGAGACATGGTCAAAAACTGCTTAAACTGTAGTAACAACAGCCGGAAGCCCTGGGCAGAACTGTGAAGAGCTACTGGGCCCATTCAAGGGACTCCAGATATGCATGGGGTCTGTGCCCCAAGGTTTTAGAGACACAACCAGACAAAGCTATAGCTGCCCTTTGCTAGTGCTGGCACTGCTCCAAGCTCCTGCTTGCAGCAGGCCTGAAGAGCCCAGCAATCCCTTCCCACTAGCACTGGTGGCTATTCCAACCTCTCTGAGCTGTTCTGTAGGCTCAGGTACCAAGGGTGTGCTGAACACCGTGGGCCTGTCCAGCCTGTGCCTTGTGGTGGTGACATGTGCTGCCCCTGTTCTGTGCCCAGTGTGACATGGGACTGCCTGACCACTGACAGACACTTGTGTCCTTGGGGAGCCACGGGGTTGGGTCTCTCTGTGAGGATATGGGGATATGCCAAGGGGATACTTTAGACAACTGGATCTCAATGTATGCTTGTGCCATGGGGATATGTTAAACATGTGGATCTCAAAGTGTTTTTGTCTGGCACGTTGCTTGGAATTCTCAGGCACCACCAAGAATAAGAAAAAAGATTTGATCTTGTAAGTTTTACTGCAAATAATGTGAGAACCTTCCTTTTAGCAAAGTTATTCTAGGTTTCAGACTACTCTTTTGATTTCAGAAGAGTCCAGTAAATCTGGATTGTAAACCTGTAGGAAACTCCTAAATGTGAGCACTGATGAGAAGAGAGAGAGGGCCTTGGAAGTGCTCAGTTCTCAAAGGATAGAGCCTCTCGGTTCCTGTTTTGCCCAAGTTCTGGTATAGCCAGGCCCTGAGCAGACTTTGGGAAAGAAATGGACTGTACAGCCTAGGAAAATATTATATTCTGGAGATTAAAAATATGGAGATTTTTTTTGTATTTACACTTCTACTTCACTTGAAATGGAAATAAATCTTTGTCTTGTTTGTAATGAAGTGTCTCTTGAGTTTACTGTTTCAAGCCTTCCCTGTACTCCTGAGACTGGGAAGGATACAGAACAAGATGCGTGGCATGTGCTGCTCATTGCTTTTCACCCTGTCTGTCTTACCTTGACTTTTTTTGGTCTGCTGGATTGCTGAAGACATCAGAGGGAAGGAGGAGGGATGGGTCAGGAAGACCAGGCCACAGGTGGTGTATCAAACTGCTGCAACCCCTTGAGTCACCAGTGTGCTTTGAGGTCTCCTGTCAGGCTATAAACATGCCCCAGACATCAAGCTCCATCCCAGCCGTGTGTCTCTGCTAGAAAAAGGGACAGGCAGGGAAGGCTACTACCTGTGGAAGGAACAGAGGGTCAGAGATGGGTAAGGGGATTGTGTTTGGCATTAATTACTCTCTGCTCCAACGTGAAGCTGGGCCAGCTAGAGGAGGTGTTACCACTGGAAACACTATGTTCCCTGTCCTGTGGCAGCAGCACCAGAAATGCTTGGTCTTGCCTCCTGCACCCCAGGCCAGTTAGTTTTTTTGGCTGCAGAGATGGAGTTCCTGCAGCCGCAGGGTGACACTGTGTTTGCCTCATGCAACAGCAACTTCTGTGGGAACAATTCATCAAGCATTAACCATAGCTAATGGGGGGTGTAACAGGCCTTCAGGGTCAACTCCACACCTCAGGATGATGAACTGGGTTGCACATGGGTAAGATGATGCCTCTTCTCCTGCTTAGATGGTGGTGACTGGCTTCCCAAGGGTGTTTGAGGGATAGTGAGTTCTGCAGCTGCTGCCCTGTCAGCAGCCCAGGCTGCCTGGAGGGCTGTGAATGAGATGGGAACAGGTAGTTTAATCTGCCATGTTACTAAAGAGCAAATACGAGAGTCTTCTTCAATGGTTTGGGACTCCCAAGTATGATTTATCTGCCCTTGAAAGTGACAAGAGGTGGATCAAATCTATACGAAACAGTAGGCAGGGGAGGCAGCTGCCATTTGGCCAGGAGGGAGTACCTTGGAGGGAGTCCAGAGTTTTGTGAGCTGTAATTGGAGAGCAGTCTATGTAGCTGGGGTTGGGCTTTAGCTGTATCCGTTACCTAGAGCTGCAATGTCAGTGATCAGAGAGGACATCCCACTCATGTGGCACGTGGAAGTGAAGTAATGGGAGCACAGGAGGGCTGATGGGGGTCTGACTTTACATAGAGTCTGGCAAATACAGTGGCCTATGTTGGCACAAAGAACATCTTTACACACTTGTCCTGAAGCCCTGATTTGTTGGAGGCCCTCTCTAGACAGCAGAGCTGATTCCTTGACTCAGTCCAGTTGAAATTTATGTCTTCTTCATGTCCAAGGTCAAGGAGTCAAGGTGGGAGATGGTAGTATCTGCTACACCTGGAAGCTGGTGTTATTTTTGGGAGTTGCTTTTGGATCTGGTGCAGTCATCCAACCCCTCTTTGTGTGGGCAGACTTAGGGAGAGGGAGGCCCAACTCAGGGGTGAACTCTCACTGCTTCTGCAGCATTGGGACACAGGAGTCAGAAGAGCTTACTGAGCTCACTGCTATCCCTTCTCTCATGCCAGGAAGCTAAGATTCTCTAGCCATTTAAGAATTTGCAAAGCTATGGTTTGGAAGTGAGCTATACAAAGAGATCCTAATTGATTAAGGAACAGCTTCTGACCTTTTTAGTTCAGTGCCAGCACCAGAGCTCTTGGTCTGATCAGTGAGATACAGCTTGCTTGGTGCTTGAACCACTCTGAGTCAATTACCCCTGTGGCTGGCTTTTGCAAGGAGACCATCTGCATCTCATGTTGACTTCTTCCACTTGGGAAAAGGTGCTCATGAATCCAGGCTGTCACCTTCAGAGGTTAACAAACGATGTCCTAGGCCTCTTATCACTTCTGGAGCCATATGTTTTAGCACATAGCCCGTCATCAGGCTCACTAGAGTGCTGGCCCTAGAACTTGCTAATTAGATAGTTGCTTCCTAGCCACCTGTGGTCTTGGGTTTATAGCTGCATGAATAGCAGGGGAGGAAGACTTACAGGATATCAGCATTGTGATGTCTTCAACAGGCAGATCATGATGTTCTCAGAGAAGGTTTCCTTCTCTTCATCAGGAGGCACATGATACTGGTGGTGATGATTTCTTCCTTCTCTGTTTTTGGGTACACTTGAGTTTATCTCTGTATGTGTATTCTTTTTCAGTGGTTCCCAAATTGCTTTGGTGGTTTGGTTTGTTGGTGGTGTTGTTGGTGGTGGGTTGGGTTTTTGTTGTTGTGGTGGTGGTGGTTTTTGTTGTTCTTGTTTTGTTGTTGTTGTTTGTTTGTTTTGTTCTTGTTTTCTCTAAAATTTCCTTTACTTGATTAACATGGGCTTGCATTTCTGCAGCAATGAGTGACTGACCACTGCAATAGACTTGGTCCCTGAAGTTACAGACTTCTGTTGCCCTGGAGTTAGAGACAGTTCAAGCTACACAGAATAAATGCCTGAGTGAGAAGTGCCACCCTGTCATGGTGTGAGAGGCCGTGGCTGGGTATTATTGTTGATGTTGGTGGCTTTTTCATGGAGGATGCAGAGGATGATTCAGGGCTTTGACCTTTATGCAGGAAACATTGGTTTAAAAAAACCAGCCTTTTCCTTCTTTGCTTTGTGCTTTGTTTTCATGGAGGCTTTCTCCACCCTTCCTTTCTAGAGAAAAGGTAAAAGAAAAGCCCTCTTGAGAGCAACAAGGGAAAATTGTTTTATGCCTTCCCACTGAGTTGGATATAAGATATAGTACCTCTCTGCCACAACAGGAACTAAGTTTAAATCCAGGAAGAACTTAGGCAGTTGGGGAGACCTCATAGCACCTTCCACTATCTAAAGGAAGCCTACAGGAAAACTGGAGAGGGATTTTTGACAGGAACCATGTCCTAGGATAAAGGGCAATGATTTCAAAGTGAAGGAAGGTAGATTTATATCAGGTATTTGGAAGGAATTCCTGTGAAGGTGGTGAGGCACAGGCACAGGTTGCCCAGAGCAGCTGTGGATGCCCCATCCCTGGAAGTGCTCAAAGCCAGGCTGGATGCGTCTGTGAACAACCTGTTCTAGGGGGGGAAAAAAAGAGATGATCTTTGAGGTCCTTTTCAACCCAAAGTATGCGGTGCTACCGCTAGGGAGCAGTGCCGGCCGCGCCGGGCGGGGCGAGGGGCGGCTCTGGAGCAGTAGGGCTCCCGGTTTGGGTCCCTGCGAGCGGAGGCCCGGCCTTCCACAGAGGGCGGTGCTGGACTCCGAAGGCCCACGCGGGAATTGCGCCTTCAGCCCGCCACACGAGCTCGGACGGGCAAGCAGGCGTGCCCAGCCTCCTGTGATTAATACTGCCCCAAGCTCCGATTTAGTGCTTTCCTGAGTTCCCAGGCAGATGGTCTATAGGGGAGAGACTTAATAGAGGCGTCATGATAAAGGCTGCGAAGCACAGATCACGCTGTTTACCACGTAAGCTATATCCTGGGTTTTTTTGTGTTTTCTGTGTCCTGACAGTGAAAACCTCAGGCTGTCTGAGGGAGATGCAGGCACAGTTCATGCTCAGCACCCAAAGTCTGTCTGGATGGACTGAATTTCAGCCAGTGGGCTTAGACAAGTGGCCATTCCCCCTGCCTTGTGTAAGCCCACACCAGGAATACTGGATCCAGTTAGGGTAACCCAGAGCTAGAAAGTTATTCTTGTATTGGAGCTCAGCTGAGGCTGTCAAGGCAGGGAGCTGGTGCCTAGGGCAGGCTGAAAGAATCAGTTGTCGTCATGGAGAGTAGGCGAGTAAGTGGCAGTCTGAAAGAGAGTTACAGAGAAGAGGGAGCTGGGGGTCTTCTCTGAAGTGCACCAAGATGGAGAAATAGGCCAGGAGAGCTAAAGCTGTGCTGAGGGAAACACTGGTGGGACATAAATGAAAAACATTCTTTCCTTGAAAGTGGAGCAGCCCGGGATGAGGACAAGAGAGGTACAATCTCATGTCTTGGAGAAGGTCAACCCTTTATTGGAGAAAGCCCAAAGCAGTCTGGTCAGACTTAGCCATGCTCTGAGCAGGGGTTGGATTCAAGATCTCCAGAAATCTCTCCTCACTTAACTTTTTCTGCAGTTATATGATTTCCTGGTGAGACAGGAGAGTCAGGCCAGGTGGTGGAGCACTGATGACCCTAGCTGGACACACAGCTCCGGTCTGTGGCAGCGTTAGAGATGTATTTATTTAAATGGTGAACACAGGATGGGAAGGACCAGAGCTAACAAGCTCTGAGCAGGAAGTGGTGGCCAGAGAGGGAGTGGGTATTTGCTGTCTCCAGGATTTACTGCTTAAAGTCAATATTAGTAAATTAATCAGCAAATTTTTCTTATCGCTGCAAGACCAGGCACTTAGGGGGTGGAATGGCTTTCACTGACCTATGGTGGCCTCTGGCTCTAAGTTGCTTGCCCACTTCTTTCTCCTGAGGCTTAGCTGTGGCTTCACTTCTGCTAAGGACAGGAAGATCTTTCTGGTTCAAACATCACCCATGAACAACAGCCTGCCACAGATCACTCCTGACTTTCAGCAAATGTAGGGCACCCCATATATTAAGAGCAATTTGAGAAGTGAGAAGCCAAGGTGCACAAACCAAACAACTTCCTGTTTCCCATAGAGCTGGAAGCATGTTTCCTGAAAGGATATTGAAAGGTAATCAGCATGGACAGAGGAGAGTCTGGTTCTTCATGATATGATGTTAGGTTTCCTCTCCTTAGCTGTCATGTCATAGCTGTCAGCACTCAGGATGGCTTCCCATGCTCTGCAGGAGCAGGGTACAGGACCTGAAACCCTGAGAAAAGCTCACAGGAGCATATTCAGTCCAGCTCAGTTGACATGAACCAATATCCTGCTGAATCTCACAACAGTGGTTGTGTCCACTCTGTACCACAACATGCCTTCGTCTGCGTGCCTCAGGGAGCAGGTCAGAGCATCCTGGAGGAGCTTCAGGCAGCCCTGCCACTGTACAGCACAGCAAGAATCACTGTGCCAGGCACTTACCTGGCTCCCTGTGCTGGCCCCATAGCTCAGAAGCTGTTTCCATGCATATCCTTCTCTTGCCAGTAAGGAGTCTGCAGTCAGTTGGAGATCTCTGGCTGCCCCCAGACTTCTGCTTCATGTTAGACCCAGATCATAGCTGTCATCACAGAGGGTGAATATTTACTTTATTGGGCTCTCTGTCAATGGCCTTGGGTAAAGACATTTGTCTTGGACTCAGGAAGGAGGGAAGAGAGGGAGAGGGTGATTTGTTGCGCCTGCAAAACAGCCACCTCCCTATCCAAGATACAGCTGCCCTTGCCAGCCTCTCCGCAGCTCCCTTCAGGCAGCAGAACCTGCCTCAGGGGTACACATGAACCACCACGAGTCCAGCTTCACACCTGAACCCCATCTGTATAAGCAAGAGCTCTGTTACCTGTCCTCTCAACAGAGAAAAAAGAATTGCATGATGGGTTAAAATGTTGATTAGGAGGGCTTTATCTTTCCCTTGTTTAGTTTGCGATAAGATTTGTTGCTTGCAGGTACACCTTTCTTACTGTCTGCCAGAGAGAAGGAGCAGCTCTGAGAGAGTGTGCAGTACCTGGGATGACTCCAGGACTTCCTAGCCACCAAAAGCATGTCCACAGAGATGGACAGAGGTTCTTGCTCTGGTTCCTGCAGATCTCTGCCCTCAGGGAGCTCACCCATGTGTGTTTCAAGAGTGAATGTTGCCCTGTGTTCATGGACACCTCACTCTGCCAGGCCTTCACCACCTCCTACAGCTCCACTTCACAATGGAGAAGGTGGAGTGCAGTTGTTCTGTGCCCTCCTTGATTGATGCGAGCTGTAAGATGAGTCTAAATCCTGCCAGAAGTTTCTTCTCCCAAAATCTAAAGGGCTTTGGAAGCCAGGAGGGTCTAAATGCCTGCAGATGCAGAGCGGGCAGCACAGCTGATTCCCTCTCCCTGTCAGCACTACAGAGGATTGGAGAGCTGGGAAGGGACACTGGCTCTTGCTGGTCTCTGCTATGGCACGTCTGGGGCTCCACCAGGTGGGAGGGTCTCCTGCCCTAGCTGGCAGCAACCACAGCCCAGCCTTTCTGCAACACGGTGTGGGCACAGCACTTGCAGGAGGACCCCAGCACAACTGTTGTGATGTTTCTCAACCACAGCATGAGCTCCAGCCTCTGGCTCCACTTCAGGCCAGTGCAGCTGCATTCCCCCAGTGCTTTGCTCTAAGAGCAAACCTCCCAGAGAGAAGCTCCTCCCATGCTGCAGGGCTTCCACAAGGCCCTCTTGTACCTTAGATATTTGGGGTTGTGGGTGAGGTTTGAGTGGTTCCTGACAGAAGCTGAGAGATCTTGTTCAGCTGCCACCAGTATCAGTGACTCAAGGGGAGACCAGAACCTTGTGTTAGCTGATACGTCTATGGAGACCAAAACAGTGTCAGGATACCTGTGTAGGGAAACCCATCCCTCCGGGAGCTGCCCGTGGGGAATGGGCTGCATTTGGTCTGGAATGGTGCTGCTGAATGCTTTCTGCTTTGACACCCACCAGGCGCTTCAGAGCTTCTGGTGGTGTATCTGTAGAGGTCACCCCAGGATTTCAGCATGGGGAGGCTGTGCGAACACCTGGCAAGCACTTGCCCCTCAGGTGACCAAAACGGGTGGGATATCAAGGGTGTCCATCCTGTCACTGGAGAGACTCTTACTGGTGTCACCAGCTAGACACCACACATGCTGTGACACAGAGCCTGGAGTGCTCTGGGACAGCAGCAGCAACATGTCCAGAGCCATAAAAAAATCCCCCAAATCAAGGGTGCCCTCAGGGCCTGGCCAGCCTTGTGCTCTGGGAGAGAGGCCCTTGGGAAGACAGATAGTGGCAGTGTGACCTCCACTCCTCCTCAAGAGGAGTCTATATCGGGATATGTAAGAGAGCCTCTTCCCTTGCTATGCACAGGAACAAGGACCACAAGAGGCAAAACATGGGGAGAGACACAGGGTGCCCCATTACCTCCTGGCTTCAGGAGAAATCCTTTGTGAAGACTGGGGAGCCAGGAAGACAATGATTGTGCAGAGTGCCTCCTGTCTTTGCCCTAAATGGCATTTTCCTGACAAAACTGTATGATTCAGACAAGTTTCAGCCCAGTGCACTCAGCTGTTTTCAACCATCTTCTGTTTGTCTTACAAGGTCAGAGCAAAGCTGCCCAGAAATGAAAAACAAAAAATATTTTCAGCTTTGGGAGAGCAAGATGTTTATTGCAGAGGAAAACAGGCTATGAGAAAAACTTTCAGATTAAAAATAATAGCACAAAGGGTGGTGGTGTTTGTAGGGTGCAGTAAAAAGCCCAATCTGGGCTGCTGCAGCCAGCTAAAAATCACGGTGCGTGTCAGCTTTGCAATGCCACTCACATTTATACAAATAAGAAATGACTTTCAGAAACACAGATGGATGCTGGACTGTACAATAGATGTGTAGGGTGGCAGAGCACCGTGAAGCCTTCCATGGGCCCAAGTAAAACAACCTGTTTGCAGAGAGAGCAGGGGGCTCATAAACCATGGGCAATTCCCTAGGGGCTGCCTTTCTAACCTGGAAGAAGCATAGAAAGCAGAGTGGCAGGGAGAATATGGGCTTTGTGACTCCCAAGAAAGCAGCTGCTCAAAATCACTGTGCCATACTCATCAAGTTTGTGAGGCAAGAATCCAAATAAAAAATATCCCCAAACAATCAGAAAGTTAATACAGAACATGTATGTTGAATTCGTTAACCTGGTGATCGTTTTCCAGAGGAGTATTCAAATCTTCTAGTATATCTGCTTCTTCTGGTTTCAGCACATCCTCTTCACCTATAATGCATGTAAGGCACAGATCATTTCATATTGGGAGGGCTCTCGTGTTACCCCTCTGTCCCATGTTAAAGCCCCCATGCCAGTCTCCTGGAGAAGGAGTTAAGCGGCTCAGGATGCATTGCCTGCTTTTCAAGGGCAGTCACAGTTGTGGAGGGGAGTTGGAGAAGGTAAAGCATGGGTGGGTTTAAAGCCAGAGGCAGTAACCACAACCCCTGATGGTTGCCCATTTCAAGACCTCAGGGCTGGAGGCTGGACACCCACCCCAGAGCCTAGGATGCAGAATAGCTGTTTTCCATGGCACGAGGGCACCACATGCCTTGCAGCAACAGGGCTTTCTTCCCCATTGCACAGACATTGCTGGAAATGCAGTAGTTGAGGGTCAGAGGATTCTCATCTCCTCTGAAGCAGATCCTAAGTTTTCCTGGTTTTGCAGCAACCTGCATGCTTGACCCACTGACTGCCAAATAGAATGTGCTCTACTCTTCCCACACCAGATCTGGGAGCAACTCCTGCTGCAGTAGATGTAAATAGATTTCCTGAGCCCAGACACCAGCCTGCCATTCAGACCAGCTTAGTGCTCTCTGTGCCACAGTCCTGGCAGGTTTCGAAGGTATAGTTGCCTGCAGACACCCACCCCTTGTCCCAGTGCCCACTTTGCTCTCCCACCGTCCCAGTGTCAGTCCTGAAACTGGACAGAGCAAAGTCTGGACTTTGGTTCCCTCCACCAGCTCTGACCTCAAAAAACACATCTTCTCTCCACAGAGAAGATATCTTCACAGAGATATCCCCTCTGCACTAATATGGCTCTTGGCAGAACCACAGAAGTGTTCTTAGGACAAGGAGATATTAAGGACCAGGTCCACAACTCCATCCCAGTGACTGACAATAGTGGACTTGTTATCACTCCCCTGGACTCGAAGGGAGCTGTCTGTCCCCACAGTCCCACCATCCCCTCCACCCTTTCTCAGCTACCCAAGTTTTGTAGGTTTTGGGGTAGGGACCCATGCCCTGGAGATGCTCTGGGATCGTTGTTGATAAGGTGAGCACCCTTGGCTGACATGTCGTCCCCAAGAGGCAGCACTGCACTGCCCACCGAGCCAGCATGGGGCCTGCAGCTCTGCAGAAACTCACCAGCAGGGTCCAAGCTCCTGTGTGCCAGCTCCCCTTCCACTGCCACTGCTTGCATCCCACCAGCCATGTTCTGGATGGTCAGTGTAGGTGGCTGCTGTTGATATACTGGTTCAGGCAGTGCTGGCTCAGAGGGCACTGGCTCAGCTTTCTCCTGTGGGTCAGGCTGGGGGTCCACTGCTGGCTCTGGCTCCAGGACAGCCTTGGCCACTCTCTGACGGCCCCGTCCTCTTTTGGTTCTTCTGGCTCTCTTTTGCTGTTTGCCCTTATAGTCTCTGCCAGGGGATTTCACAGGGATGATGACTTGGGAATAGGACAAAGGACTTTCCCTTCTGCCCTAAGGTGGCTTTGCTGACTTTGCATCACATCACTCTGTTGTGATGGTGACCCAGTTCATCCCGGCAGAAACTGCAATTCTGCAGCACCCCTCCTGAGCCCTGCACAATAGCATTCTGCAGCTGCACCAGTGGGCAACAAATTTTTTCTCAGCCCCACATTATGTTTGAGATTTGCTTGCTAGCCCCCCCATCCATCTCTGCCCCCCAGTGCCTGCATAGACCTTGAGCAGCTACTGGCTACCTTTCCCCACTGATGGCTCTGTCCTTGGGTGAAGGTGGAGGGGCTGGGCCATGCCTGGGCTCAGGTTAAGTGCACCACAAAAGCAATATGACAGAAAAAGCAAGATTTACCTCAGAACCCACTGAGTGGAATCTTTCTCCAGGGCTTCTGCTTTTCTCTTCCTGAGCAACTCCCGGTCTCTCAAGCAACGAGTTATGATGACATCTACAAGGATAAAAGTGAGTGCTAACATGACATTCTGATCCCTCCCTGCCTGGTACTAGAGCATTTATGCAAGAGGCCATGCTTTTTCTTGTCCTAAAGAGGCCTTGATATGAAACTACTTGAGCCCTGTACTTTCAGCACAGCCTCAGTCGGTAGGATTTGATGACACAGCACCCAAAACTCCCAGGCTCCTATCCTGACAAGTACTCTACATTTCCAGTTGCAATTCCTTGGGGTGACCCATATCCAACCTACTCCCCTACTGCAGAGACCTGGGGCCTGGTGCCTTTGTTCAGACATCAGTACAGACTGCAAAATACTTCTCCATGTTTGTTGTTAAGCTTTTTCCTGGGTATCTGGAACTGGCCACCAGTAGAAATGAAGATGTTTATGTAGCAACTAAGGACAAAGCCTTGACCTGCAGAACAGACAGTCCTTCAAAAAAAGAACAGCTCTCTGGGGGGGCAAGGATGAGCCAGAGGGCACAGCCTTACCCTACGCAGATGGTCATGTGCATTAGGCTGAGACCTTACAGGGAGACGGTGATCCAACCAGAGACCAAGACAGGGCTAGTACACACTGCTGGCGTTGAGAAGATTGGCCCCAAACACCCCACAAACAGCCCCAAGCTGGTCTGCAGCTGTGGAGAAGACCATGGCATGGCTGAAGAAAAACTAGCTGATGTGAGAAAGCTCCAACACTGGCTTTATTGTTTGGGCAGGATGTGCAGGTTGCATACAGCCACCAGCAGAGGAGCACTCCCCAGATCCCAGGCACCCTCTGACATGCCTTCCTTGGCCAAGTTAAGCAGTGTCCATTTCACTGGCTGCAAAGGGCTCCAAATGGCTTCCAGGAGGTAAAGACTAGTCTGGCAAATGGTCTGAACTTTACTTCTCCATGTCTTTGTCATAAAAGACAGCAATCTCTGATGATTCTAGCTTAGAGTCTAAGCTAGGAGCATGAGACCCAATCCCAGGTATTGTTCAGGAGCAACACTACTGCCCTGAGGCCTTGAGGGAGAGGGAATTCTTCCCAAATGTACATTGAAGTGATCACAAAAGAACTGATTTTCATAGTTTCAACAAAACCCACACAGTGGAAAAGCAAAACTATGACCTGCTCCTTCCAGGTGTAATCAGATCCAACTCCTTTCACAAAAAGCCTCAGCTCACAGTGAAGCAGTGAAATCGGTGAAAATTTGTCATTTTGTCATTATTCTGATCAGATGGGAGAAGTGTCAAGGTGAGAAAGACTTCTGGGGCTGAGCTGGGCTTACAACTCCTTTATCCCTGGTATTTATTAAATGCAAGAGAAATTGTAGTCCAGGACAGGACAATGCAAAACTGACAGCAGGAGCCAGTCTCTACCCAACGTAGAGTTTTACAAAAGACACTTCTGATAATTAATAATCTTACAGAAATTTAGCTTGGAAAGCATTCATGTTGGTCTATGTTTCAATGTCCCAATCAAAGCAAAGTCAACTTTAAAGTTACATCTGACTGCCCAGGATACTGTCCAGGGGAAGTTGAGAAAAACTCCAAGAAAAATGAGAGGCTGTTCCCTGACATGAAGCAGTAACAGAGACAGGAGGGCTCAGCCAGCAGGAGATGACTACCATCCACACAGAAAAAGTCAGGAAACTCCCTGGGAAGATGAGGTTACAAGGTGCAATAGCAGGATCTGCATAGGGCCTCAGTTCAGCTACTGAAGTACATAATCCTTTTCACATCCCATTTGCAGCCAAGGTAATTTTCTTTTCCTTTCAAAATTTCTTGTGAGCTGTAAAAGCAATTTCATTTGCTTGCAATCAGCCTCCTTCCCAGTCCATGCTAAGAAAACACCCCTCATTCACTTCTAACTGGTCCAAGAAAGCACTCCCACAACTCCAAAGCTGTCATCTGCCAGCACTAAGCAGGAAAGATCACAGTAAAACATACACATCCCGATGAAAAAATATTTACTAGGGGACTAGAAATTAATTGAAAAGAGAAAAAAAATCAAGCTATAAAAACAATGAGCAGTACTGCCAGTCTGCAAACAGACAAGCTACTGATGCTCTCTGAAGGGCTTTAGTTGAAAAGCCTTTAAATGTGCTTCTGCCTGTGTGATCTGAAACATAACATGTAAAAAGTCACATGTATTTGCAGTTAAATGTGCATCCTCCACCCCCGAGCATAAACTACTAATTATTAGTTGCTTTCTTAGAAACACTGGTAACAAAAATCAAGCTCTCTTCTCTCCAAAAACTCAAGTTAGGAATGTTCTCATCATTTACCTGGCACAGCATACTCTTCACAGGCTGCAGAGGGTGGCAGGGAAGAGTCCAAAGAAGCACGGTCTTTGCCTAAACTCTCCATTGCTCTTTGCAGTTTTAATTAGAAAGCAGCTTAGTTCCCTGGAAACAGCATCTGGAGATACTGGTGCAGCATAATGAGAGCTTGAAAAAAATGCAGACTGCCCGCCCCAAACCTCTTATCTGGCCAGGCCACTAGGAGGGTAATAATATTCTCCTTATCAGAGTGCAAAGGTGTGTGAGTCTCTGTCCAGGATCTACTGTGTGGATTGCAAAACATGTTAATGCTTTTATACTGCAAATAATTCCACTTCAGATAGGAAATTTACACTCACTGCTGCTAAATTGTGACTCAAAAGCTCTCTTTGTAGTGGACACAGCAGTGTAGGATGTGGCATTGCCTCACTGCTGCTTTCTGAAGTGAAATGCAGGGATGTGTTGTTAGTCCTTAAGGACCCCTTGAGAGGTCTGAAATGGGACATATGCTGTCTGAAGGTGTTTGCATAGGAATTCTAGCAATGCTGGTGGGAAGGGACATCCTCCAGCTCCCCTCCCAGCAGGACTGGCTGCTTCACAAGGTCAGGATGCCTGTGTTGTCATATTCTTTGGAAACCCCTAGGGATGGAGACTGCCACAGTCATGTTACCTGTCCAAGAGCTTCACCACCTTCCTGGGATGCAGACAGAATAATAAATCCATGCCAGCCTCCATGGCTGTGCGTGTTGAGGACTTCCGAATGAATCTTTGGTCCAGTCCCTGGTGGATCAGAACTATGAACAAAGCACTTCACTCATGAAGCAGGATGGCAGTGGGCAGCCCCAGTAAGGCCAGTGGGAAGACCCAGCCTTTCCCTTGCTCCCCATAGGATGATTTCCTTTAGTGGCTGTTTGTAGCTGCTGGTAGCCCTTTGCAGCCCCAGCCCTGCCCAGCCTGCAGGCTCATGCAGCCTCTGCAGGACCATCTGCAGGGCCAGTATGGCTGCAAAGGGGAAGCTGCTGCTTGGTACAATGGCTTCAATGTGGAGAGCCTGTTCCTTGCTCAGTGGAAATGGCCAGTCCCCTAGATTAGTGCATGTGAGATGAGAGGGTAATCTTGGCCTCTCCTGACAACTGCCTTCATAGTTTCTTATGCCAGGATAGCACAGAAGAGCTCAAGCTTATATTGTATGCAATGACTCTGATGGACCAGAGACACTTCTTTAGCCAATTTCTAGTGCACTCAGCACTTTTCTCCATGAGACACTCAACTTCTTATGCACTGGTGAGGTGCTAGTGCCCCTAAACCCTTCCTGCCCTGACCCCCAAAAGCACCCAAAAGTGGTTCAAGTGTTGGTTGAAGAACTTGACAATGTGGCTACCACCAGGTCCTCTGGGACCTGACTGCCTCTCATGGCAGGGATGATCCCACCTCCTTCTCTGAGGACTTGCCCTGAGGCAGAGCAGCTCCTCAGGTATGAGCAGATCTGGCTGCCTCCAATCCTTGCCAGTCCTTTTTGTTTTTAGTGTACATCCTTTGCTCTCAGCAGGATCTCTCTCTAGGTCCCTGTAAGTTCCAGAGCTTGAAACTCGGTGCATGCGGATTTATTAAGATGTAACCTTGGAGGTCCATGGTCATCTCTGCTGCCATTCTTCTTTTCCCCTGAGTTACCACTTGGCTCTAGGGCTCCTGCCCTGTGTCCACTGCAGATTACATGGTACCTCCAGAGAGGTGGGGTAGGTCTAACAGCCCCAAGAGAAGCAACAGGGTGGTGGCAGCAGAGCAGATATGGGAAGGCTCTGATATGGGAGGGTGGGCCAGAAGCATGGATGGCATAAAGAGATGTGGGGCTACCAAGTCATTCACAGAACAGTTTCTTGTAGCTCAGTCACAAGTGAAGACAAGGTGTCCCAAGCTGGTGAGGCTGTCCATGTTCCAGCACTGCATGATGCTGCAAAGCCCTGGAGACACCCTGGTCATGCAGACATCTGAAAACTGTATCCTGGGAGGACACTTTACTGTGCAAAGGCATTGGTTGTGGAGGGGTAAACACATCAGACCTTGAACATTGTTTTTGTTTTTGTGTCCCTCATTCCAAAAAGCACATTATCACAGAACCAAATAATACACTGAGTTGGTAAGGACACAGCAGGATCATTGAGTACAACTCCTGTTCCTGCACAGAACACCACAAAATCATGCTGTGCGCCTGAGGGCATTGTCCAAATGCTTCTTGAACTCTGACACACTGGGTGCTGTGACCACTTCCCTGGGGAGCCTGTTCCAGTGCCCAAACACCCTCTGGGTGAAGACCTTTCTCCTGATATCCAACCTAAACCTCCCTCGACTCAGCTTCAGGCCATTCCCTCAGGTCCTGTCACTGTCACCACAGAGAGGAGATCAGTGCCTGCCCCTCCTCTTCTCCTCACAAGGAACTTGTAACCACAGTGAGGTCTCCCCTCACTCCTGTTCTCCAGGCTNTGGCTTCTCCTCAAGGACCTTCACAATCTTTGTTGCCCTCCTTTGAACACTTTCTAGCAGCTCAGTGTCTTTCCTATACCCAAAACTGCACCCAGACCTGCCCCCAGCACTCGAGGTGAGGCCGCCCCAGTGCAGAGCAGAGCAGGGTGGGACAATCCCCTCCCTTGCCCGGCTGGTGATGCTGTGCCTGATGCTCCCCAGGACACGGGTGGCCCTCCTGGCTGCCAGGGCACTGCTGACTCATGTTCAGCTTGCCACAGACCAGGACCCCCAAGTCCCATTCCATGGAGCTGCTCTCCAGTCTCTCATTCCCCAGTCTATAAACACATTCAGGGTTGCCCCATCCCAGGTGCAGAAATTGAAGTGCTTGGAGTGCGTTCAAAGAAGAGCAAAGAAGCTGGCAAAGAGTCTAGCAAACAAGTCCTGGGAGGAGTGACTGAGGGAGCTGAGGGTGTCTAGCTTGAAGAAAAGGAACCTGAGGGGACACCTTATTGTTGTCCACAGCTTCCTGATAGTAGATTTTAGACTGGTGGGGGTCCCTCTCTTCTCCCAAGTATTGGGCAATAGGACAAGAGGAGATGACTCAAGTTGGTCTGGGGTAGGTTTAGGTTGGACATCAGGCTGCCCAGGGCAGTGTCACTCGTCCTGGAGATATTTAAAAGATGTGTAGACATGGTGCTTAGAAACGTGTTTTCCTGCTGGATATGGCAGTTAATGGTTGGATTTCATGGTCTTAAGGGTCCTTTTCAACCTAAGTTATTCTATGATTCTATATGCATAGGTGGTATGAAGCATGGAAGAAAGGGTGGAAATCCCTGCATGTTTCAGTGCTCCGCAGGAACTGGGTGCGTGCTTAGGCTGTGGCCAACTCAGCTTCTCACACCTACCATCTACTCAGTCACCCCAAAGCCTGCTGAGGGCTGATAAGTGACTCTTGACTCAGCAAAACATTTCCATGAGACACTGCAGAGCTGGTACTGTGAATGTTTCTCCGTTTCATCTGCCGTTGACCTTGAAGGGAGCATTTGTGAAAGAAAGAGTCGCTGTGCCCCCAGGTTGTTTAGAGGTGTTTAATGGACTAGATGGACTTTAAAATCTTGCAAAGCTTGCACTTGCATCTCTCAGGAAGGAAATCTCTGTAAGACACTTGTCTCTTGAGTGTAAATTACTTTAAGTGGCAAGGAAGTGATTTCAGTATCCCGCAGGAAAACTTTGGTAGTAGTTAGCAATGTAGAAATTACAGCCCCCCACTGCCTACTTTCAAGTTGTCTGTGCTCTGAAGTAGAGGGACTGAGAGTCAGAGACTTACCCACAGTGTCAGGGACACTGTGTCCCACAAGCACCAGCAATGCAGTAAACTTCTTCTCCAGCAATGTGAGATGTGACCAAAAGCACCCCCGTTGTTGCAGAGAAATTTCTGCAAGGAGGTTAAATTTTCTGGCCAGTCTTAGCTGCATGAACTGTTGTAGCTGGACACTTTGCAGTGTGCCAAGTGCTGCTTCCCTGCCCTTTCTCTCCACGTTTCAGTTCAGCTGACCCTGGGCCATTTTCACGGATGTGTCCAGTTTCCTAGGTGAGGCCCAAGAAAACATCAACTGAGTGTTCAGCAACCTGAGAATCTCCAGTGTCACAGGCTCCTCAAATGTCATTGGAGCTGCTCAGTAGGGGAACATCACCAACCTTGGGTACATCTCACCATGCCCCCACACAGCTTTCAACACAAACATATCCTAGGAAAGTTTTGTCCAAGGGACAAACACTCCTGGGGCTGGATCCTGCCATTGGTGGGACTGCTTTCACTGTAGACACAACACCAGGCTTTGGACCCATGTGTAAGTCAAAGGTGTTTGTGAGCCTCAAAGGCATCTGGCAACACTGCCGCCAAGCACTGTCCGGAGGCCTACATTTCCCTCCCTGCAGTCATGGATGCAGCCCTGGTCAACATGGGCAGCTGAGGGAGCTATGCTGCTGCCACTCTTACAGGTTGTCAGGACACTTCTTCCAGTTTTGTCTCAGAGGACAATGACAGAGAAGCATGCTGGCTTGTCCTTCACTCCCTGACTTGAGGAAACTTTCCTGGTTGCAACACACTGCTCTGGGAACAGGGCTACTCATTGTTCTGTGTGACAAACTATGATGCCTCTGAAAGCAGATAATCCCTTTCTTTCCATGCCTTAACTGAAGCATGGAAAGATGAGAAGTGGATGGAAAAATTGAACGGAAAAAGTGTATGCAAAAATGCAAATTCATATGCATACTCTCTGGCACAGATCAGGGCATTGCAGGCATCTTGCTGTCTACTGGCTGCTTCCTGAGTCTCACCTGACCTTGCCAGACACAGATCTGTGGGGCTTCAGAGTCAGGCTCTCTGCACCAGGCTGGTCTTGCACAGGCTCTGAGGTCTGTGGTGGTGTTCAGTCACTGCCTTCACCCTTCCCGTAGTCTGCCACTTGCTTTTGAGCCATGTGAAATAAACAGCCAAATCCACAAGTCTCTGGGGAGGATGAGTATCTCTGAATTTGCTGTGTGTAGAGTCAACACTGGCCCTGTCCTGTGGCTGCCCATGCTCTGACCTTGCAGGTCTGGCCTATTGGTCTGCTTCAGTTCTGGAGTTTCTGAATAAACACTCCACTTTGTGCTGGAGGCATGTGGTTTCCCTCTTCAGAAGAGCTTCTGGGTCATCTGTGTTGTTATTTCCTAGCCTCTGCACATAAACAGCAGTGGCTCTCAGAGCACACACAGCACACGCGCTCTGTGGGCTGCAGCCACTCTGCAGGTGCAGCTCGAGCCATGGCATGGGGCTGAGATGCTGGTGACACTTGCCCACCCTGGGGGAGAATGGGCCTCAGTTATTCATTAAGCTGGGCATAACCTTCCCCTCAGCCCCAGCAGAAAACTGGGGTAGAGCTGCCCAAATAAATCCTACCTGTGGCTGAGTTGGCAGCAGCATGATCAGAAAACAGGACAGAAGTGAGCAATACATCTGTATTGTTCACTGTGGATGTGTTTTGGGGTTCATAGCCCTACCAAAGCCCTTTCCTATAGTGCAGGGGAGACAACAAGGTCTGCAGGGAAGAACTGGCAACACAGAGAGTGGCACATAGCCAGACCACCTCTTCCGTGCTCTTTGGGGACTGGAAGGTGACAAACAGGCTTGCAGAGCCCTGGGACAAATGAATTGGTAATAGCAGCAGCCGTGGATAGGTGTCCCCTCCTCTGCAGATGTGGAAGTGGTCCAGGAATGGAAAACAGGGAAAATCAACAACCCTGAGCAACTAGTCAGGCTAGGACTTTTCAGCCTGGGAGAGAACTTTCTAAGGAGAATAAAGCTTTTTATGACAGCAGCTGGCTCTGGGACAGAAAATAGTGGATACAATCCATCTGACTAAGCACAGGTGTTTTATGCTCCTCAACACTATTTCCAGCTGCAGCATTAAATCTGTCAGTGTGTATTGTGGTGCTAGGGGTGTCCCACCTGGTGGCTCCAGCAAGGTGCAGAACTGGGTGAATTCCAGCTGACCAAGCACAATAGTCACAGTAGATACTGGCACATCCCCCAGACTCCCAGGATGGTCACGTACTTTGGGGAGCTCACTTGACCACATGGTTGGACCCCAGACTCCTACTCAGATGCTTGCAAGTGTGAGTTGTATGGGATACTAGTATAGCAACAAGTCAGAGCAGCATGGTATCCTGTGGGTGAGCACAGACCTGTCCTTGGAGGGTTTCAGTTCACCCTGAAGCACTCTCCAAAGCTGATCAGAAATCTCAGCCAGTAATTCTGTACAAATACAAGATCCGGTGTGGGACTGAAGTGAACTCAGGAGGCAAATCCTACATTAGCCAGTGCCCCCTGATCTCTGCCAGTGGGGCCCCTTTCCTGCCCAGGTTGTATGGCCTTGTTGCAAGTATTTTGTGAAAGGTGAGTTGTGTCCATGTGCTAGAAGTGGGAGATGAAAGAGCAAAGGAAGCTCCAAAGATTGCTGATGTACACTGGCACTGTTACCTTGGCAGGACTTAGCCCTGCCACAATCTCAAAGATGCCCCTGACACCAGGAGCAACCTGGACCTGAAAATTCTTCAGTTTGGGGTTTTTCTCAACTGCTGGAGCAGACATCTGCGATCCCTTGTGTTCATCATCTCCGCTCGGGCTCTTTCCATGCTCCGATGTGTTATCTGAGCTGATTGCTCTGTGAAAGGGCCTTAGATAAAAAGCAGAATAACATCTAATATGAGAAGTGCAGATGTTACTATTTTCAGTTTACATCAGCTCTGGAAGAACTGAAGCGGTTTACTGGGGAGCCAGGGAGTCATCTTCTCCCATGCCAGAGAAACTTTATTTTGCCTTCACTAAATTGCCTCCCACTGAAAAAAAACATCATTCAGCATCTTCTTCACCAAGACTTGTGCGTTTCTTGCTACTCCCCCATGGCCTTTCTCACAGGAGTGTGGGTGAGATAACACTCTATGCAGAGCACCCTGGTTTGTTATGTGGATTTGAAATTACTGTTTTGAGTGTGCACTTTTAGTAGCCCTTGGTAGGAACTGGCTTATGCTGTTTTCCCTCAGCCAGGCATTAAAAAAAAAAAGGTGCTGTTGAAATAAGATTGTGCATGTCATTTTATTATTCACCATAGCTAGCTTAACTGTGGAATCAGCACAGAGCACACAGGATCAATTAATCACCTGTTTTTAGGCTCAGGAAAGCTATCAGAAAGCTCAGGTATCTTGACACTCCCCATCTTTCAAAATCCGGATATCTTGCCTGGTTTTCCTAGAATAATATAGGAAAAAAGAGTAAGAGACCAAAAAAACCCCAAACCCCACTCTGTGAGTCATGCTTTGGCTGCATTCCAACAAATGGAATGGAGCTGACTGTTACAAAATTGCCCTCCTCATTTTCCTGTCTAAAAAGCTGATGTGACTGCAACATCCTGGCTCACGGATGTGCCCTCCCAGGGCCTGTGGTACTGGTGGTGCATCTGCAGCCCAACCTGCTCACAGCAGGGCTGTCCCTAGCGTGACATTATGGGGGCCATGGCTCCATCTGAGCCCCAACCACCTTCTCCAAGAATGGAGACCTCCCTCACACCTCTGTGGTGCACCACCAGTTTGACCTGATGCCTGTGTCAAATCTTCACCCTCTTGGGGCTGCTGTTTCTGGCTGTTGCCCCATGTTGTATTGCCTGCACCAAGACGACTGTGGTTCCATCCCATCTGCAACTGTAGGCTACTGCTGGATCCCCCCAGGCATGTCTTCCTGGGATGAGCACAGACTGGCTGGGTACAGCTCCTCTGCACTTCCTTGCAGCTTCGCTTGACAAGCTGGTCACCCCTCCCCTCCTGCAGCCCAGCACACGGTTTGTGTTATTTGCCAGGCAAGTGCAGCTTGCCGTGGCTTTTCCCAGGCCCTGGAGAGCCTAATGACTGTACTTCACAAGGACCTAGTTTCAGTCAGCCAAAATTAGACCCAGGAGATCTCTGCCAAGAGCATGAGCTTACATTTTTTCCACACAGAGCTGGCATTCATTGGCATAGGTATTCCCATCAGTCGCACAGATGGGCAGGTACAGGAGGGGGCAGGCCTGCACATCAACCAGGTCTTCACACACCGGCTGGAAAGGAGAAACCACAGCATGCATTTCAGTGCCAGCAGCACTCACCTCTTCCTCCCAGAACACTCAGGAAGGAGCCAGTGTCACTGGCAACCTGGTTCCCTCTATCTCAGATCCTGCAGGACGTGCCCACAGAGGAGCAGGGGCCACTGAATCCCTCAGTGGGACTCGTGGCCTGGGGCTTTGGTGTGGCTTTGGTGCTGGAGTACCAGTTCCCATGAGGCTGGGGATGATTGCTGGGAAGACTCTCCCAGGCACACCAGGCATACCCATCTCAAGCCATGAACAAGGAAAACCAGAAACCTCTTACCCTTCTCAGGCCACTCCTTTCATTCAGCTCTGCCCCTGAAACAGAGCAGAGATCCATGAGCGTGGCACACCTGTGCCTAGTGGCAGAAGCACGAGATATTGACAGAGGATCACATCCAAACCAAAGGGAAGGCAGTGTTGTGCAGAGCCCAGCCAGGACTAAATCAGCTCTGTGGGTTTCATGAGGTAGGATCAGTTTGCTGTTGCATGCCACTCCCAGCTCTCCTTGCTAGCAGGACAGTACACAGCTTCCATCCACAGCTGAGCTGGCTGGGGCAAAGCTGCGAATGCCTGTTCCCACCCCTAAACCCTCTCCCAACAGCCCTCTTTCCCAGTCTCTGGGTCAGAAGCCCCACGGAGCATCCAGCACATCTCAGGAGACGTGGGAAACCTTGCAATGCATGCGGCATGGGGTACCCTCAGAGGGGTGAGGTGATAACTGCACAGCTGGACAACTGCCACCTCCAGGGAGAGCAGCACCTGGTGGGTGCCTTTTTCTCAGGCAAGCAGAGAAGTAGCCACAGTTCACAGCTCAGGTGTGCAGTGCTCAAATATCCTGGGAGCACAAAGGCTCATGCACAGGCAGCTGCAGGACCACCTGCACATACGTAGCAATGGCTTTGCAGCACCTACAAACAGGTGCTTCCCACGTAAATATGCTGAGCAAATAGTGTTCTTGCAAAGAGCTGCCAGTTTTCATGGGGGCAGGAACTGCAGCAGCTGCCACTGCAGTGTACATGCTGTCCTGCCAGGGCCTGGTTCCTGGTCACCTGTGCACTGGTCAGACGTTCCCAAGTGCAATGCATTTAATGAACCAGCCTGTAACCCTTGCCACAATCTGCTGATAAGGAGGGCACAGTGTGTTTGCTCCAGTCCTTCTTCCTCACCATGCTGCCACTGTTTGTTTGCCCTCACCTCACCTCCTCTCCAAGCCAGAATTTCTTGGCCTTTCTGCCCTATCATGCATTTCCCTCCATCCCATTATCCATCCGTTATTCCCAACCCACCACTGATGAGCCAGCCTTCAGCAACAGAGCAGATTTACCTCCAGCAGCAACGAGAGTCACCATTGCCGCCACCAGCAACAACAGCAGCAGCTCTCTGCCAGGCATGGTCAGTTCAGGCAGTCCTGCTCTGCACCTTGCTCTGCTCCTGGCTGCCTTTATAGGAGAGGGCACAGCCTTATCTCAAGAACGCTGGGAAAAGCAGCGTTTTGATCCCTGCTGGGAGCAGCTGGACTGTACACCCTAAGGGATCACTTAGGCACTCATGCATAAGATAAGCTTCCCCCTGAAGCTTCCCACTTGTCAGCTTCAGGTGGCAGCACTGGAGGCTGCTTTAAAATCCCTTTGCGCTGTAGTCAGGTGTGGTTTGACACTGGCCAAACTCCGGCAGAAATTGCTCACTCACCTTCCCCTGCTACAGCTGGGCAGAGGAGAAAAAAATTAAATGAAGGCTCCATGAGTTGAGATAAGGACTGGCAGAAAACACTCCAAGGGCAAAAGAGGCTCAGTTTAGAGGTACAAAGTGAATTTATTACTAACAAAATCAGAGGATGATAATGAGAAGTAAAATAAGCCCTTAAAAACACCTTTCTTTCCCCACAACCCCTCCCTTCTTCCCACCAACAGCGCAGGGAGACAGGGCATGGAATTTTGGTCAGTTCATCACTCGAGGTTTTCTTCTGCTGCTCTGGGAGAGAAGTCCTTTCCCTGTGAGACCGTGGGGTCCCTCTCATGGGAGACAGTTCTCCATGAACTTCTCCAGCGTGGCTCCACTCTCACGAGCAGCAGTCCTGCCAAAACTGCTGCAACGCGAGTCCCTCACACGGGCACACAGTCCTCCCAAAACTGCTGTGGCGTGGCTCACTCTTCCACGGGGTGCAATCCCCCAAGAACAGGCTGCTCCAGCCTGGCAGCAGGGCTCTCTCTCTCCACCGGGTCTCCCACTGGATCACAGCCTCCTCTTCCAGGCATCCACCTGCCCCGGCATGGGCACCTCTCCCATGGGCTGCGGGTGGANGATCCTCAGGGGCTGGAGGGGCACAGCTGCTTCACCATAGCCCTCACCACAGCCTGCAGGGGAATCTCAGCTCTGGTGCCTGGAGCACCCACTCCTCCTCCTTCTCCACCGACCTTGGTGTCTCCGTGTTGTTTCCCTCATTGTCTCACCTCCTCCTCTTCTCTAGCTTGAATTAACACTGCATGCCCCACTTTGTTTTGATTTTCTTCTTAAATATGTTATCATAGAGTTGCTACCAGCCTCTCTAACTGGCCCAGCTTTGGCCAGCAGCATGTCCATCTTCAGAGCTATCAGGGATTGCCTCTGCTGCACATGGTGGAAGCTTCCAGCAGCTTCTCACAGAAGCCACCCCCGTGGTCTCCCACTACCAAAACCCAGGCTGAGCAAAACAAACACATGGGTTGGGCAATGCTGCTCTTCTCTGCTTACCGCAGCCAGCTATTTCTGAATGTATCTCATCTAAACCATCCCTTCAGCTTTGCAGCTGCTGTTCTTTATACATGACAGGTATTTCCACTTGAGTAGTGAGACTAGACATATAAAAGCTAGGAAATTCAGGCTGATTTGGGTGGTGGCACTGTGGAATTATCCCATGAGCATTATCCCATGAGACCCAGCCAGGTGGATACTCAGCTGCCTGACGCACTGCTCAGGATCCCAAACGATAGATTGCCTGTCACCATGCTGCAGAAAGCCCACACAGTCACTGGGTGGGATGGGACAGGCTGGGGGTGCAGAATGTCTGGAGGGTACAGAATTCAGCTGCCTGGGAGCAGGGAGCTGCAGGTGCAGTCACTGCCTATGCTCAGAGGAGCCACATAGTCAGAGGTGGTTTAATACCTTACTCTTCTCACTACCTTGGCTGCAGCTGAGATTGACAGAGCAAAAAATTATCTTTATCATAAAATTCAATGTGTTGGAAGGGGGCTGTGTGCATGGATACCCAGATTAAACACACAGAAGTGGCACACAAAGCAGGGAGGGGACAGAGGCTGGATATGATCCTCAGTGGTAAGAAAACACCATCTTTTCAAGAAGCATCATGATCCCAGAATATCCCAGCTGCTTTGCCTGCAAGACTGGACGCTTGATGTCAGGGTGAGCATCCTTATCTGCTGTTTCTCAGAAGCTTTGTTTTCTATGACTGTCCCCACTTTCCTTTGGTGAAACAAAATAAATTGGTGAAGGGTGAAGGATGGGAAAGAGGACCAGTGGTCATAAAGTCGGTGTAAAAGCAATGTCGACTAAAAACTCCTTTGGGTCAGACTTGTTGAAATGAAGGGACAGAGAGTCACCTTCCCCATGGCAGCAGATGGGATGTATCATGTGTTCACGGGGTGAGCAGGAGTGGGTGCCCTACAGAAACCACTAGCAGGCTGGGAGAGTTCCAGGTGCATGGAGCACACACATTTGCACTTGCTGAGGTTCTGACTATGACTCTGCTTAGGATGTTTCTTCCCCAGAGGAAGGTACACACTGGGCCTGTCTGAGACAAAAGGGGACAGCTTGAGTGTCCCTTGTGGCCAGAGAGGTACGGGCTCTGCAAAAGGCTGCTTGCATCCTTCTGTTGGAGCACAACTCAGCAGGGCTGTGACCAGGTTTTGGGAAGTGGCAATGCAACCAGCTCAGGGTTCCCCTTGCAGAATCATTCCTCTGCTCTGCCGAGGCAGCTGTGCACATGTTTTATATTCTCTCTTCATGGAGTTTACACAGTTCAATAACCTTTAGCTTTCATTATTATTCCACTTTGGAAATCCCTCAACTAAAGTAAATATTTAACTGCATTAGCAGTTGTTCCCAAGGCACATGGGGTCCTGTTAGTCTTGTTTAGTCTAGTACAAGGGAGGCCAAGGGGGATCTGATAGCAGCCTACAACTCCTAGAAGGGAAGCTGATGGAGCCAATCTCTTTCTGGTGGTGCCAGATGACAGAGTAAAAAGCAATTGTCACAAACTGCAGCCTTGAGATTATCAGGTCAGGAATCAGGAAGGAAGCCTTACCCCAAAGGGTGAAAAACCCAAACCAGCAGAGAGGTGGGACATCTCCATCTCGGCAGGACATGTACCTGACCAAGCCCTGCTGTGCACAAGGTTTGCTGGGTGAACCTTGAAGAGCCCTGCCACCAGCAGGTTGGGTCGAAGCGACGAGCACCTGTCAGTCTCCAGCATATATGGATGTATGTCCTTAGATTCACTTCTGGAAAATCTGGTCCTAGCCAACACCAGACAACATGAACAACACAGAACTCCCTCCTGCAAACTGCTCACACACCAACACACTTCGCAGCTCTAGATGAGGGCTATCTTGGGCCATTAAAGTCTTCTTCAAAGCTTTTACTATCAAGAAAAAATATCCAAATGCCGATTGTAATACTTGTGGTGCCACCTCCGGTGCCTCTGGTTCCAAGCATGGCCTGGTTCTTTGGTCATGCCAGCAGCAGTGCTGGAGCAACAGGCTGGGGCTGTGCTGCTGGGACACGTTGTGTACTCCAGACCACTCTCCTTGGATAGAGGCTGGCAGAAAATGTCTGCATCCCCTCTGTGCTGGAGGCAGCAAGGACAGTGGTGCTGTAGCAAAGCTGTTGGCTGATATAAGGCTTCATCTTCCTCCACCTCATTCCTCAGTGGTATTCAAATTCCACTGCCTTCACAAAGCAAATTAAAATATATGCTAAGATATGACAAAGGGTAAATGACCTCTTTCAAACTATTTTTGTCTCTTCAAGCTTTTCTGCCAGGTATAAACTTGCTACCCCTAATGAAAGTCCTGCCTACTGTACCCCTCAAAGAAGAGGTGGGGAAATTCTTCCTCAGGTGGGGCAGGAGGTGTTCTGGTGGCTGCTTCCCCTCACATTGGCTCTGCAGCTCCAGCTGGCTCTGCCATTTTCTCCCTGCACTTACACTAGCAAGACGGTGATGTGGAAGGCTTCGAGACATAGGATGAGCAGATGTGAAGGCTCTGGGTTTGCCTGAGGAACTAGAGATCTAGTCTCACCACCAGCAAGACACATACACCCTGCTGGAGACACTGGCAACTGTCTCCAGCAGGGAGACAAGCGAGGACACTTCTGCTTCTGCCACCAGTCTGAGGCCTGCTCCCTCGCAGCACTGCCCACCTTTGTGCTTGTTGCCACGCCCGTGGCACCCACTGGCTCACATCCATGCAGTCATCCGGGACTGCTCATCGCATCATGAGCCCTTTTTACACCCCTCCCCTCCTAGGGGACTGCAGCTCTGTTTGCAGGCTTTCCATCTGAGTGGGCACAGATGACAGCCAGCCAGCCCCGATTTCATCACATGGCTCTTGCCCCACGTCTGCCTGGTGGCCTTATCGGTGGTGTGGCCTTGATGTCGTCACCACTCTGCCCAGCACTTGCAGTTTCCTTGCTCTTATCTGTTGCCTTTCCTGGTTTTCTTGGCTGTTTTCAGCCTTCCTGCGTTCTGCACCCCTACTGATATTTTAGCTCCTGTTCTGCTGCTCCTCCCGGGGCTTTGGCACTGGGGTTCCCACCAGTGCTGCAGTACCCTGAGAGCAGAGCGCTCCCTTGCTTGTGCAACCCAAACCAGAGCCCACCATCTACCCTCCTGCTGCACAAGGGGGCAAGGCAAAAAGAGGAGGAGGGCAAGTGCCGCTCTCATTTTCATCTTCAGCTCACTCCCTGCATCTGGGTGGTTTTCATAGAGAGGGTAAGAGTCTCTGTTCTGTTCCTCTGACCACTCTGAGGTCTCCGCACAAGTAAGAGAGAGAAGGAAAAAAACAAATCCAAACCAAAACCAAAACCAACACCAGAGATGCAAGTGACCGCCAGGGGTTTGCCTTTGGATATACCGTAGATCCAAAACTCGACACCTGAAATCTCGCCCTGTAACTGGTAAAGAGACCTGCCATCACCACTTTCCAGCAGTTTTGCCAGACTTCTTGGAATCAGACCACAACTTCTGCCACCTTCCTCCTTTTTATTCCCGTGAGTAAATATTGCAGTATGTCAGGCAGTAAGTAGTGCTCATTATTTCTTTTATGACAGAAAAATTACCCTGTGACTCTGTCTGTTCTGTTGTGAAAACACAAGCTGGTGAGTACATGGACTAATCCTGCCTGCTGGCACTCTCACCAGATGCAGTCTGAGCCAAGGTGGCATCAATCTGGAGAAGACTGGAGCTTCCTGACACACAAGTGGACCTCAGAAGTGCAACAGCCTAAAGGAGTATCCATTGCACACTTTTTTTCCCTGCTGCAGCTTACAGTTGTAGCTGGGCAGAAGTTGCTGCAACTTGCCCAGATTCAAGGGCACCGGCTTCTCCTCTCCCTTGTGTGGACCTCTGCCTGTTCAGACCTCTGTTCTGCAAGACATGCTCTAAATGCACCTGCAGTTTGCAAATGCTCTGCAGCTCCTTGGCAGCTTAAGAATGGCATTGGCCTGCATTTTTCCACATGCTCGCACTCGGGGGCCAGGTGACCAAATTTCAAGTGCAGCATATAACACAGCATAAAACCAGGGATTTACTTTCTGCCCAGTAAATGCTTGGCAGGAGGCACACCAAGCCCCAGTGCTGGTGTCAGGGATGGGATGAGGCTGTGTGACTGGGCTGGGTAGGCAGAGCTCCCCTCGTGCTCTGAGCTGACACAGATAACCTGGGTGCTGGCAGGCACAGCAGTACGTATGTTGTCTGCAGCATACTGATGTTTGGTCTTGTTTATCTGGGAACTCATACCCACTGCAATTTACAAGAAAAAAATTAGATTTCTCAGTCTCTTTTTCCCTGGAGTTTCTTTCTGAATGAACAAATCTGTACTGGGCCCCAGTTTTTTATACCTTCTGAGAACAGTGTTGCTAATTCAATTTTGTGTGGGACTGAGTGCTGTCATCACTCTCCATTTAGCACCACACTGGAGAAAAATGGGTAGTGCATATGCCAGCTCTCCCCCTTCAAAGTGACAGCTGCTCTTGGTGAGTTTTTGTGGAGAAGGTCCCTTGATTTCTGCAGGAGAGGCCTGGTCTTCCCAGTCTGCTAAAGTCCCTGAAGATGCTCCAGAGTGAATTGATGTAATGAGGGACATAGTGTAAGAGAATAGGGGAAGTCTTTCTTTTTCTCCTTGCATTTTGAGGGGATGTTGTTCTGTCATGCTGCATTTGCACAGATCTTTGACAGCAGGGTCACCCAGTTGTGCCTGGCCACCTTTCCACATTGCCACCAGTTAGTATCCACATGCCTCCACTTTCTCCTACACATCTTCAGGTGCAGCATCCTTCTGAAGAAAAATCAGGGAATAAAATACTCTCTAGTGTTCTAGACAGATGTATGTGCTTATCCAGTGAATGTGCAGGCACACATACTGCTCAACACTTCCCCATTAGTTAAGTTGCCAGAGAAGGAAGATGCAGGTTTACACATCAACACTAAGCGCAGAGATGCGTGTCCTTCTTGTTGCCTGCTACTTCTGACTTCAGAGCCCACCTACTGTGTGGTGTAATTTTTTCCAAATGACCTATTCATCACTTGGTTATCTATGAATTAACACCAGGAGGAGCCACAACAAATACCACCGAACAGAAGGGCATCATCACCCTCAGTGAAACCCCTCCTGTGTCTTGGAACACATTCCTGCAACTTTTCCTTTCATTTCTCCTAAAAGTTGTGGAGGGAACTTGGTAGTCTCTGAGATACCTCATTTGCACTGAGACAGCGATATCCTCTGTTAACTCACAGAAGCTCTGTTTCTCACTCCAACACTGCGATCGTCTAGATGCATGCTGGCAGATCAGAGCAGAACTTAGATGCTAATGCAAAGCTTTTTCTCCGGGAACTGTCAGGCAAAATAATCTCAACAGCGGCAACAAATCCTACCTTGGCATATAGCTGCCATTACAGATTCTGATCCAGGAAATACACTGTCCAAGGGTCCAGCCAGGTCCTGGCACCTCTGGATGCTATTCTTGCTGCTGTCTGTCCAGGGAGGCAAAGCAGGGCATAAAGAAGAAATGCACTGCTGATAGGCAAAAAAGGGCTGAGCACCCTTATAATGAATGGATTTGTGTGATTTGGATATTAAATTTCTGTGACAAATAATTAGGCTGTATGTTAGGCACTACAACAGGAGCCACCCAAACCAACAGAAGATGAGCAAGGAACTGGGAACATGCAGCAGTAACCAAATGCAAGCTGGCTTTGGGCCAGATTTTGGCGAAGCCCATTTAACCTTATTCTAGTGATTAGAAAAAGATATGTATGACACTAAAAGCCCCAAAACAGATAAAGAAAACTTTCATATTAAGAGCTATCAAAGACTGTAATGAAGAAATGGTGGAAGTTTCTCTTCACTTAGATGAATGTAGCTGCATGTATAGAACATGTCTTCTTGCCTGGTGATGAGCTTCTCTGCAGAGGAAGCTGTTTTTTTCCCTTGTTCTCTTCAACCTACATACAGCCAAAGCTTTGCAGGCACGTCCCTTTGCTCTCGTAGGCCTATGTGCAGAAGATTATCATCACTTCACTTCAGAGGCAAGCACACAAAATGGGGCCTGACACATGGGCACAATTCAGCACCATGTGGTTAAAAAGATGCAGAGCTTTTTACAGGACTGGATACAACTGAGAGGAAAGGGGGAATAAGGCTGATAGGGCTGGGTAAGGAGGTACAAGCTCATGCTCTTTCCTGTCGCAAGTGTGGGACACCCTCAGTCCACAACAGGACCAGCCAGCACCATTCAGGAGGCAAGGAGATCAGGATTAGAACCCGGTCTGTGTCAACACTCACTTTATCAGGGCTGCTTGGGACCCTTCCCAAATTGCTGCACTGTGCAAAACCACCCCACAAAGACAGTTCAATGCTGGCAGCAGAACTGTGCAAACAAAAAGACTTCCAGGTTTGTAAGATGGATTCAAGTTTCTTTGTTCAAGTCTTCAAGTGTTTATTTCAAGTGACAATCATTGCAAACTTTAGACAAAGCTTGTGGCCTGGTCTCTCATGGAACTTCTACCCATGGAGACAATGCTGTTTCTGATTTGACTCCTCTGGGCTCTCAGCCAAAGGCAGCTGGATTGGATCTCCAGAGCCTTCTATCTCTCTTTGCTTGTTCCTTGTCTGCTACCTGTCCCCCCAGATGAAGCCAGCACCTGCCAATCCTCTTTCCCAGCCCCTCGTAACCCAGCACCTTGGCAGAAGAGCTCCCCAGCACACAGAGGAGCCAGCAGTGACCCTGTGGAGCAGCATCCCCGGGAGCAGGGGGCTGTGCTAGGACGCTCAGGTTCATGTCCCCGCAGCAGGGTGACCTGCAGGCAGCATGGAACCGTGCCCTTGCCTCGGGGCCCTGCCCTGCGGAAGTAACACTGCCCTGCATTGCTGCCACGACGGCGCTAGGGAAGAAAACCAGAGGAGTGTACCTGAATGGTGCCGCACTACGCGGCAGGGGTGCTGCCCGCCCATCCGCACAGCACGCCCCGGAGTCAGTGAGCGAGAGACGGGGGCGACAGAAAAAAAACATAAAACGATTTGGGCTGAAAGGGACCTATAAAAGACTATCTAGTCCAACGCCCTGGCATGAAGAGGGAGAACTTCCACTTGACCAGGTTGCTCTAAGTCCCAGACAAGCTGGCCTTGAGAACTTTCCACAAACGGGGCATCCACAACTTCTCTGGGCAGCCTGTTATGGTGTCTCGCCACCCACAGTGAAATTTTTTTTTCCTCACGTACAGTCTAAATCTACACTCAGTTTAAAATCCTTGTCTCTTCTCCTGTTATTATAGGCTCTGATTAAAAAAAAAAGCCTGCCCCTATCTTTCTTATAAAGCTGCTCCAAGCTCTCCCTAGAGCCTTCTCTTCTCCAGGCTGAGAGACCCCAATATTCTGAGCCTGTCTTCATAAGAGAGGTGCTCCAGCACTCTGATCTTCTTCATGGCCACCTCAGGACTTGCTCTAAACAGGTCCACATGTTTCTTGTTCTGGAGACCCCAGAGCTAGACACAGCACACCAGGTGAGGTCTCATCAGAGCAGAGTAGAGGCAAAGAACCACCTCCCTCCACCTGTTGGCCACAATTCTTTTTATGCAGCCCAGGATACAACTGGCTTTCTGGGCTGCAAGCACACTCTGAAATAAACAAAGCCAAAACAAATTCCCAATATCATTAATCTGGGCAACTCCAGTTTTGATACTAAGGAGAACTATACCTTATGGAAAGCTATCAGACCATTTCAATGGAGAGAGCTGCACTGGATTTTCTGGGGAGCTGTGCAGTGCCTGGGTTCCCTGCCAGCACGTGGGAGCACGGTGCCAGCAGAGAGCACCTGTGGCCCAGGGTACCCTGGCACGGTCCCCCACACACCACAGGGTGCACAGCTCTACTGCCACCCACCACCCTGCAAAAGCCCTCTCCATCTGGCCAGGCCCCACATCCCTGCCATACCTTCAGACCTCTCTTCTTGCCTCCTTCTTGTCCAAGCCATGCTCATTCCAGGCACCACTTTCATGCCCTGGGGATGTGCACTGCATAATTTTTACTCTTGTGAGTGACCTGGGACTGTGGGCTTCACTCCAGTACAATCCAGATATGCTCACACATGTGAGGCCTCCTCTTGTCCCATAGAGCCAGTTACAAGGGCAAACTCCCACTCTTCCTGGAGAAGCTGACATGGTGCATGCTGAGCTTGCAACAAGAAGACAG
The DNA here is from genome assembly GCA_013400775.1 of Chaetops frenatus. Classification (NCBI taxonomy): domain Eukaryota; kingdom Metazoa; phylum Chordata; class Aves; order Passeriformes; family Picathartidae; genus Chaetops; species Chaetops frenatus. The sequence goes on along the minus strand of VZTR01026744.1, from coordinate 224,522 downwards.
GAGAGCTGCTGTGGGGCTGTGCTTCTCTGTGCCCTCCTTGGCCAGAAAGGGGCTTGTGAGGTTTGACTCAGAAGGGCTAGAACAGCTGCTGCACCTCCACTGTCCCAGCCACCTTCCACTCCCCAAGACCACACATGCAGATGGGCCATGTTTTGCCGTGGGGCAGTGCACTTTCATGTGGGTACATCCCTGCAGTGCTGGTGGTGACCACACGCTGCTCTTCAGCTGAGGAGTGGTTTCCCAGTGGAAATACATGATGCCACCTCTCTGGCTGAGATACTGACCCCAGCATAAATATGGAAAGCCAGAAACAAATCCTTCCCTGAACCGCCTGACTGAGAACCCCCCATTTGATTCATCCTGGATTTCCTGGATTCTGCCGTGCTCCTTGAGAACTTTGCTTTTCTCCTAAGAATACGGGGCTCATAACTTCCTTCTTCCTCCTCATACTTTGATGCCGAACTACAAATGTCTTGCCACATTACTAGTGAACTTTCACTCTGATGGCTTGTTTCGGCAGGTATTTTAGATGTTTACAATCTCCTCCAACTGCCAAGTTTGATTAAAATCAGTCTTACAAGTCATTAGGCATGATGGATAGACAGATGTATTAATGTGTAGCAAAGCATTATAGCCAAGCAGTAAAAAATTAACTTCGCCAAAAAAGAACATCACAACATGATGAAGTCAGAGTGGACTGTGGTGTAACTGGGGAAGTGAGATCTCCAAGGACTCCTTACAGGTTGGGCTGGAGTGCAGACTGCAGTGGTGAAAAGCTGGAGAGAGCTGACATGCAGTGTGAGCAGCCAGATGCTGGCACAGGCACATGATAATTTTTACTTTTCCTGCAAGGCCTCTATTCCTCTTTCCTCGAACATGGGTTCAAGGGGACACCTTACCTCTTTGCCAAAAATAGATGTGCCATTACATGCTTGGATCTGTAAGTCTATATTTACCCTTTCACACATCACTGCACACTTGAATGGTGCAGAGTGCAATTGATCTCTTCCAGCAGCAGGGCCTTCTTTAATCACAAAGCCTTGCTCTGCTTCCAGAGATGTGTTGAGACCAAGCAAAAGAGTGGTCCCATGGAAAGAATGGTAATATTTTTATACAGGATTCACATAAAACACAGCAGGCATTCACGGCCGGGATCTACAGTGGACATGTGGAAAAATGTGTTAGACATTTCCTAACTCTCTGATGTTCTTACTGAACACTGTGCTGTCACTTCTTTTGCTATTGCTAGACAAATTTGAAAGATGATTCATTTAATAGTGTCATGGGAAATCAAATTGACTGTCTTGAGTCACAACTGACGTCTGATTCACAATAGCCCCATTTTCCCTACAAGTGCGCAGTTCAAAACTGAAAGAAGGGAAAGACAAATTTCACTAGCACAAATCCAGGTGTTTTCTGACAGTAGAGAAACATGGAAACTCTGGACTGACCTGCTAGTTCTGAAGAACGGATTTTCTGCTGGCTTACATTCTGGGTTGCCTTTTACCAATTGATCCATATCATATGTCTGGAGAGCCTGAAGGTTTTGACAGCTAGGTTTACTCATTGAAGAAGGCAGTTATTGAGCTGATGCTGGTTTGAATGTTGTATGAGAATATCAGTGCTATCAGTGATAGTGCCATTATAGCATCACGCTCACCAGCATTGCCATCACATCATCAGGCTTAGACAAAGCACAAGGTGATTATTGGACTGACTTGCAGAATGTGTCAGAAAAAACTGAAAAACATCTAAGTGAACAGAAAACAGGAAGCAGATATCTCTGGTCATCCACTTTGGCATCAGGATAGCTCATGTTCGTCACTTTGGCAGCCCACCAGGCAGCACCAGAGGCCGCTGAAATCAGCAGATCCACAGGGTCTGAGGACAGTAGGAGTAGCGCATGAGTGTTTGTTTGTGTGTGTGTATGTGTGTGTTTTTGTTACAAAGTAGTTTTAACCAATGAGAGGGGTGAGATTCACTTTCTCCCTGCCAAGTTGCTTTGCTTTCGCGAGACCAAATGAACAGCAGCATTAAGGGCTACTAGCAGGAGCTATTTATTGCACTTGAAAACCACTTGAGTGTGGCACAGTGTACCTGAAGCACTCTGAAGCCCAGATACATGCAGGTCTGCCAGACCACGAGCAGACTTTTTCCTGGTCTGCTGTCAGTCTCACCCCGTGAGTCACTGGTTACTCTCCAGTCAGCTGGAGCGAAATGCCTGCAGCGCCCAGGGAAACAGCAAGATTAGTACTGCCTTTCTGACTGTGGCTGTTCTTACAGTGGGGCAACACTATAAAACCTCCCCCATCATCTCTGCTGGATGAAGCAGGATGAGTTTCTCCCTGTAGAACCAAGGCAGTTTCTTTCCGGGCTCATGGACTCACTAGTTATGAGAAACACATGTAACTTTGAGGCATATTGGATAGTGCCCAGACCTCCTGGCACAGACACTATTACTGGCTTGATGATGGACACGAGGAAAATCTTTTCTCAGAAAAGTGGAAGAGCTCTGGGACAGGACACCAGAGAGGGGTAGATCTCTTGTGCTGGGCAGCTTTCAAGGCTCACTGGGACAAAACCACAGCTGGCTTCACCTGTTGCTGGCAACATGTTTCATGCTCCAAGCAGGATGTTTGGCTGGAAACCTCGAGAAGGCCCTACCACTGGCACTGCTAGGACGCTGTGACACATTAAACAAAAAAGGTAGTCCTGGTGCTTTGCAGGAAACAAGCTGAAACAAGCTCCACCGAGCTGACACAAAACTACACTTTGTGCAGAGTTGCTCCAAGCGAAGACAACGTGCAGTCCTCCAAGGAGCACGAACACAAGCACAGCCCTCGCTGCCCCGCAGCAGCTCGCTGCTGCCGCTAACACCCTCTCCTACGGGCCAGTGCTATTGAGGGCTGCTAGAGCGACCACTCCAGCACGCTGCCACCGGGTACCGTGTTGGAGAGCTAGCCAAGGCGCTGGGCGCTCACAAAGGCCGGTCGGAGCGGCGGGGTTGTCCGCCCCGGGGCTCTGGGAAGACGGGCGGGAGGCCGGGGACGAGAGGGGGCATGGCGTACCCGGGTGGCGCTGGGGGTCTCACCGACGCTCCCGGCGGAGGCGGGCGGGGCGTGGGGC
>VZTR01026744.1:189705-219409 GCA_013400775.1 Chaetops frenatus | reverse complement strand
TTTTTTTTTTTTTTTTTTTTTCTCTGTTCTTTTCAGATTTTGGTAGCAAACAGCATTTGTTAAACAATTGTATCATGCTTCACATGTTAGTCAGAGCTGAGTCTGCCCTGATCAGCATCTCACGTGTCTCTAAGGCCACCGTGAGGAATAGAGGTGTGCACTTTGTGGGCATTTCTGAGATGTAATTTCCTCACCCAGAACTCAGAAATACTCCTTTTTGAGCTGAAAACTCACTTACCAATATGAACATAAAAAGCAGGAACCATCCTGTGATTCTTGCATTCCCAAAAACCATGGGGAAGTGCTCTGATGGGAGCAGGTCGTTCCAATAACTTCATTTCCTCAATAAACTGATATTTATTGTAACATAGATAATTCTGGGTTTTTAAAGTTTCCTGCCTGCCCCTCCCCCTATCGTTGTTGGGAAGCATGTGATGACTCACACAGGATATGTGTGACTGAACTGCTCAGGCTTTTTGAATGGTAAAATAGCCAGGTACTCATTTCAGAGGCCCACAGTTTTCTTCCTAGCAGTCTTTAGAGAGTAGTTTACAATCCCTGCTGTCTGGCTCTGCAACAAGTGCATTAGCTGAATGAGGTTTAATCTCTTACGAGAAGCTGCCAAATTTTAAATGTGCTTTCATGGTTCACTTGCCATGATTTATAATTTAAAAGAATAAATCAGGACCGGGGTAATACTATAATTCAGCTTTGAGTTGAAAGTCCTTAACAGCTAAGAAATTCTCTAATACAGGGTAATACAAGCATTTTGGATTTATGCTCCAGTTTAGAGCTGCATGCCAGTATCTTAAACGGGGTATCAGGAAGTAGAGCCTGCTTGCTGCAGTAAAATTTCAAGAATTCCAAGAAATTCTGGTTTCTCTGAGAAGCACAAAAGCAAGTAAATCCAGGTATTTCCTGCAGGTGTCCATTCCCCAAATTGTTACATTCTTTAGGAGATGCAGAATGGTATCATGGTATTGGTTTTGGTTGTTTTTGGGTTTTTTTCTGGATTAAAAATTGTTCTGTGGAAGTAGTATGTGTGTTGGCCTAAGCACTTTCAAAACAGTCAAATGTGTTTCTTCTACCATTTCCATGTGTTTTTTTTTATTTTGGTGTTGGTTTAGTTATGTGCCTGCTGGTTTAAGGAGGGTATGCACAAGGGGTCACATTCTTTGGCTGAAAGATCCCTTTCCAAGAGAGCTCATCTTAAAGCAGCCACAAGTCTGCAAAGCAGAATTTCAGGGACAGGCTTATCTGTATTTCAGGATGTCATTTTCAAGTCCTGCCCAGCTGAGTGGATGTGTTTATGGAAGTTATTTTAGAATACAGCTGTCTCCTTAGCCAATTTTAACCCCTATTTAGACACCAGGCATGGCTGGGACGGCAAATGTAAAAGATGTGCTCTTGCCCTTTTTGCCATGAGCATCTTCTGAGAAAGTTAACCCAAGTGTGCTAAATATTGCAGTCAGGTGTTTGTCTTAATAGCTTTTCATGCTCAAATTTAAGATTAGAAAACTGATATCCCTGTACACTAGTAATAAACTCATATTGACAAAACAAAAATGTGGGTTAATGTATCAATCAGTGAATTGTCTACAGGTTGAACCACTAGAGATGTACTCATTTTCACTAAGGTTTAAAAACTACTGTTTCCTGGGATATCAAAGGATGGATTGGAAGGAACCTTAAAGATCATCTAATCCTGACTTCCTGGCGGGCATGCACACCTTTACCTAGACCATGTTGTTCAGAGCTCCATCCAGCTAGAACTTAAACACTTTCAGGATGAGAGCTTGTGACTGCAGGTGTTCCCTGGGCAACCTGTTCCAGTACCTCACCATTCTCACAGTAAGATTTTTTCCGTAACATCTAATGTAAATCTGCTCCACTTAAAAGCCATTGCCCTTTATCCTGTCACTGTCTTGTCAAAAGTCCCTCTCCAATTTTGTTTTCTCACTAGAACCTTGTCCTCTCCAAGCTGAACAGTCCCAACTCTCTCAGCCTGTCTTCATAGGGAAAATGCTCCACCCCTCTGATCATCTTGGTGTCTCTCCTCTGGACTCTCTCCAACAGACCCCAGAGCTGGATGTTCCAGGTGGGGCCTCACCAGATCAGAGCAGAGGGGCAGAATCCCCTCCCTCCCCTGCTGCCCACGCTGCTTTGGATGCAGCCCAGGACACCTTTGGCTTTCTGGGCTGGGAGTGCCCATGGCTGGGTCATGTCCAGCTTCTCGTCAGCCAGCATCCCTAAGGCCTTCTGCTTGGGCATCTTGGGCATACAAGGAAAAGAACTGTTTCTCTGAGATGTCAGAGTTCTGGATATGAACTGGTGCTTCCTACTTCCATCTTAGTGAGGCATCTTTTAAAAAACAAGGATTGAAAGAAAAGAAACTCCTTTGGTCAGCTTGTAGGTGAGCAGCTGTCACTCAGCGAGGGGAGGACCTATTGCACAGGCTGTTTCTTCAATGCACTACTTATGCCTGTGTAGTCAGTACAAGCAGGTGCTCTGTTGATGCTGAAGATAAGTGATGGGAGTTTTCTGATGCTTTGAGGTAGCCTATAAAATCAGCAGTGATGCTTAGTGTCTGTATGACAGAAGTGTTTAGAGATTATGTGCTGCCTGAGATTGAATTCATAAATAAAGTAGTTTGAGGCCCCTGTATATGTGGACATTGTGTGGGCAGAGGTAGAAGATGTTTTACCACTGGCAGAATCCTAGCAGAGCAAAACTGGGGCAAGAGGGTGGAAACTTAAGAGATGCTAAACCCACCATTTTTTAGGAAGACTTCTAGTGGTGACAGTGCTGGAGGGACTTGGGAGGTTTAACATGCCTGAGATCTGGTCATCCTGTCACATTGCCCACCTGCAGTCATGGGCTCTCCTCTTGCTGTGGGAACTTTCTACCCCAAGAATTGGAGGCCGCTGAATCTGTGGGGTCACTTGCAATACCAGGCAGTGGAGAAAACATTTGCTTTACATGTAGCATCTCCCCTTCCTCTCTCATCTGGACCTGCCTTTTTTTAACCTTTTCTGTCTAGGTGGTCTCTGCTCCTTCCTGCCTGCCTGGGTGCTGGAGGCATTGCTTTGCTCACAGACACAAGCTGGGGTTGTTGCTGTGTCCCTCTACTGCCTTGTTTTGAAAAAGTAAAAAGAAAACTTGGAGAAGAGCATGGAGAGGGTAGGGGAATGGGGAGATAACACGTGAATCAGTTTGCTCAAATTTAAGCTTTCTTGGCTTCAAAAGAGGGCTTGAGAAGCTGTTAAACTTCTCCAAAGAATATGCTTAAGGTATTTGGCAGGGAGCAGATATGTAATCCTGGCAACACCACCGCCAACTCCAAAGCTATCTATCTGTGTGGCTGGGAGCACATCCTACCTCTGAAGCACAGGCTTTCTTGGCAGGCAGGGAACAGCTTCTGTGAGGAGAATATCCCTAGAATCCTCTTATCTGGTCAAAGTGGAGGTCAAGGAGTGTTAATTAGGCTCGCAAAGTAACTTGGAAAGGTACTTCGCCGTGCTGGAGAGCAGCTGTTTCAGGGACAAAGCAAAACAGATGGAGGGGAAAAGGAAAGTTTTCGGTCTCAAGCATGTAGTGTTTTATAACATGCTTGTTTCTCTGCCAGCATTGATCTGAAGCAATAGCTAGTTTCTTTGGAAATTGGGCCAAGTTTGTGTTTGGAAAGAGACAGATAACTTGCAGCTTCCAAAACTGCACTTGGACACAGAATTCAGTTATGCTCTTTAACTCTCCTCCTCTGGTGTGGAGCATCTTAGTCTGACTTCATTCATTGTCCCTGTCTTGACGGCCATTCCCACCCCAAAGGGCAGGGTGCTAGGGGTGCACAGTCCTCAGAAGGGAGGTGCTCTATGTCTGATGCCTTCAGGAGGTGCTGGGCTGCTAGGCTCCACTGTTCACCTCCTTTCCTTGTCAGTGGACACTGCTCTCTCTCAGTGTCCTGCAGCCACTGCTCCAGTCCCTCCTGGCACACCTTTCTCTGCAGGGTGGAAGTGGGGTTTGGTTTTGAGGACAAAGCCAGCTGGTCCACAGCAATACTGCAGTGATGAGGCCAAGGATTTGGAGTGTTGGGGCACATGGATGGAGCAGTGCCAATGTCCAGCATGCTCCTGTTTCTCTGGGTTGGAGAAGGTTTTGCTGCTTAGCCTGTCCTCACTGGATCAGTGTTTACTTTTTTGTGCAAATCTGTGCCTAAAGCCCCTGCCTGCAAGGACAGGTGCCTGGTGAGCCAGGTGTGGTTTGGATTTGCACTGCAGGTGCTAATTTCACTGAACAGTGGCCATGGCCAGAGGCATGGCGAACAGCCTTTCCAGCAGGCTTCCAGCTGCTGTTGAGCTGCAGGGAGCTCAGGGCAGTCCTCAAGCCTCTGCAGATGTTGGTCTGAAAGAGAGTTGCTTTTACCACTTCCCCCGATGAGGGTGTCTCACTGGACTTGCTTTGAGGGCAAAGAGACAAGTTACCTGCAAACCTGTCTTGCTGAATCTGGAAGCGGCCCTGTAAAGGCCTTACAGCATGGGTTTCCACGGACCTATGTGCTCCAGGGCAGCAAGTGAAGCAGCAGCCGTCTCTCCAGGCATGCAATGCCCTGCTGCTGTCATCACCTCCTGTGCTCCTCGACGCCAGCAGCCACCCGTGCTTTTGGGGTGCACAAGCCCTGGCAGAGTTTCAGCCAGACAGACACACCTCCAGCCCAGCTGGCACCCAGCGCTCCCCCACCTATCCGGGGAGCACACCCCAGCCCCGGGGCAGTGCTGGAATCCAGGTGCACATGCCACAGGCGGGATGGGATGGGCCACAGGAGAAGGGCTGGGGGGATTGCCTTCTGGTTTGGGGGTGCCACTGGCAGAGACATGCCTGGGATGCCACCCGGCCTGGGAGGGCTCCTGTCCACGCATCCTATCCAGTCAGGGGTTTCTGGCTAGTGCTGCTCAGCCCTTTTCGGGTCCATGTTTGTTTGTAGTTTGCTGTTAGAGAGCCTGGAATTTAATTCTGCAGCGGGTGGGAAGAGCTAATGACATGCAGATTGCCTGGCTCAGAGGGAGACAGTTCAAACCTGCCTCAGTGAGTGTGCACTGGATTTGACCAAGGAGAACTTTGCTTCTCTCGCAGAAGTACCCCACATCGACAAGACNTTTTTTTTTTTTTAATTTTGTTCTAAAGATGCCACATGCTAGTGTCAGTGCTGGGGGCTGGGTTAAGAAATTTTTTCTCTCTAGCTGTAGTTGCTGAGTTAATCAGGCAGACTCAATGTTGCCAGCACATGTGATGCATCCTCATTTTTTTTCAGCCTGTTTCCTTCCCTTTGGGGTCCGCAGTTGCAGATGCCAGACCATGTGTGAGCCTGCCTAGGACAGGAGATGAGCCCCTGTAGCAGGCTTCCCTTGCCTTGGCATGGCTAACATCTGTGGGGGTATGCAGCTTCACAAGTGTAGATCAGCCAAATGAAATGTATCCCAGCCCTTGGGAGGGCATTTTTTTTGTGACTAGGATATTTCTAGAAAGACCCAAGGAGATTTTTCTTTAAACTCTCGTAGGGAAGCGATGGCTGTAGGCAGCAAGAGGCAGTGGCTGCCAGCCAGTTGGCCATTTTGACTAGTGGGTTGCATGCCAGGACATGGCTGCTTGAGAGACCCAGATGGGTAAGGGACATGGGGGCCCCCACCATGGGCCTGAGCCACGATTTGAGCTTGGCTGGTGCCATATGAAAAGCTGCTGGCACAGCTCTGAAGTTTAGCTGATGGGAAATTATTTTGATGACCTTAAGAGGAAGTTACTGCTTTGCTGAACTGTGGGATGCAGCTGCCTGCCCGCCCTGGAGCTGCCATGTGGGGCTGGGGTCCAGCTCTGCTTCACAGCCTGGGGTGGGGGAACATGCTCTCACATTGGGGTGGAGCTGATAGTGTTTTTTCCCAGGCTTGGTGTGGCTGACAGGCCCTTCCTTCCCTTTTCTATTGGGCCCCTGCAAAGAGAGGATTGTTTGGTTTTTTATTCCTCTCTTGCGAGCTCTGCTTCTCTTTTCCAGCTTTTCTTTCGTATGAGGATTGTCTGAATGTGGAAGTGTGGATGTGCACACGGCTCAGTGGATGGAAAGCAGTGCCCAGGTCTCAGCCAGGGTGATGGAAATGTTCTTTTTGGCTCTGTTTCAGGAGAGCCTCTTTCCAGCCACTGCTACATGTTTCTGCTTCCATTTTCATTAAATTAAATGTCTGAGATTGATACCTGGCTTAAAGCATGCAGGTGGATTTCACTTATTTTGCCAGTGAATCTCTCAAGAAGGTGATTCAGACGGCCAGATCACTCTTCAAGCCTGTCCAAGAGAGTGGTTTCCCTCCCTCCTATTTCCTTCTCCTGGGGCCGCACTGCACTCCTGAAGAAAAGGGTTTCCCCCAGGCTGTCCTGCCTGAGCCCCCAGGGCTGCCCTTTGTGGCAGGAGCCCCGTGTTGTATCACCTGCTCCCACCTTCTTGGAGGGAGTGTGGTGTCATCCTGTTTGCAGCCCCTTCTGGCCCTGCGAGGTGTTGCTACCTGAGTTTTCCCAATGCTTCTAATACTGGGAAAATGTTCCTTGGATCACTCCCTTTGGTCTAGGGAGGCTAGAGCAGTCTCTATATTTATTACAGCCTCAGGCTGGGTGGATGCTGGGCTGCCTCTCATTTGGGTCAGCAGGAGGAGCACCAGGAAGGCTGTGTGCTGGCAGCCCCAGATGGCAGGAAGTTTAGGTGTTGTGGCAGGCATGGCCATTGGGAAGTGGGGACAGGAAAATCACTGGCACTGTGGGACAGGCTCCTGGGGCTCCAGCAGTGCACTAGCTCTGGCTTTTTGAAGCCTCACTTTTTGCTTTGTGCAAGAAGCTGCTTCCTGTTTGTGAGCAGCATGATGGCCCCTGGCTTTTCCTGTGCACCTTCCCTGTGAGCAGAAGTGCTTCTGAGTGTCAGAAGTAGAGGGGCAGGAGTGGGCAGGCTTTTTCTGGTGTATCTCCCTCTTACCCTGCCACTGCCAGCCAAAGCCTCCTTTTATTCTGAAATGTTTTGATGTGATGCTGTGCTTTTGTGTTCTTTTTCAAACTTCCTGCAGTTGCTTATTTATGTTTTTGAGGTTTTCTTTTGCTAAAAATACACAGTGGAGGCTCATGAAGCCACTCTGTTGGAGTTTTGTGATGCTGAACCCAGTATACATCTGCCTACAGATGCCAGGCTGCATGGGTGACCCGAGCTTGCAAGTCCACACAGCACTGTCATGCCTGCCTGTTTTTAAAAAGGACTCCATACACAGGCAGTCAGCTTGAACAGAAGCAGAAAAGATTCAGATGGAGTGTATCGAGCTGGAAAGTTTACCTAGTAAACATAGATAGTGACACAGTTTTGACAGGCAGGACAGCACTTGCAGCAGACTTTGCACGTTTTCTTGGCATTGCAGATTACATCCTGAGTCAGCATCCTTGGGAAATAACAGCCCTAGGGCTGCTTGCTATCCAGGTGGTCAAATTTCAGTGAAAATGATTTAAAATTAGTAGCTGGAACTGTGACTCTATGAACCAGTTGGAAAGCTATGCGTTTGTGGATTTGGCTTTAGCCTTGTCCTGCTTGGGAAGTGAGCTGAAAGTGTCAATTTGCAGTGAGTGGTACGTTGCTGCTGCTTTGTGTCAGCCACATGGCTTTATGAAGTCTAGTTTGTTTTAGTCATTCTGTATTTCAAAACAACCTATTCAGCTTTTTTTTCTGGTTTTGTATTTGGTGAATGTATTAACTGAGTGATTTGTGTCCAGCCTGTCTCAGAAGCAGCTGCCTTGCCACTCATGGATGGCACTGGTGCCTGGGGACTTCTCATTGATCTACATGTTGGCTGCATCCCTTAGGGCAGTATTTGTGAGAAGGTGTGCTGCCCTTAAAACTGATTCATTAAGCAGGAGGTTGGAGCATTAGAGATCATTTCTCACCAATGCCCTTCAAGACTATGAAACTGTTAAATCTCTCCCTTCTGCAGCTGATTTTACAATGAATATGTTTTCTGCTCTGATCTTTTCCTTGCCAATGTTCCAGTCTCCGTAAGACAAGCAAGAGTGAGTGCTGGCAAGATGAGTGGCCCGTGTTTTGCCTTGGGGGCCTGCTGCATGCCAGCCTGCAAAATGCCGTTTGCAGTTCCAAACGCTGGAAAAGCTGTCCTTGCCCAGCTGGAGCTCACAAGTCACCAGTGGGAGATGTCCTCTGTAAGTTCACCTAAATGGCAGACTTTCATTTCCTCCCACCTGACTCCGAGTGGGTTCGAGACATTAAAAGAACCTTTGCTTGTTAAACCAGAAAGCATTCTCCAGTCTGAACTGGGAGAAGAGTCCAGTAAATGGGAACACAGAGCCCAGCTTGCCCCCACAGGAACAGGCGTGTTTGATGGGACAGCGTGCTGCCACACCCAGTGCCTGGCAGTGGACTAGGCTGGCAGGGCCCCACGAGGGGATCTGTTGCTTCTGCTTCCTGCAGCATCCCACCAGCTCCTGCTGCTGGCAGCCAGGTGCGAGAAGGGTAGGAAAATAAAGTCCCTGGACACAGGTGCCCAACACAATCCTGTTTGCTGGCTGTGACCGGCTAGGTGAACCGTGCCCAGTGCAATGCCCTCTGCTGTTTTAAAATCACAAGAGTGTAGCATCGTCCAAACTCTGAGTGGGAGTCTCCTAGTGGAAGTGACACTGATGGGCGCAGGGACGGCTGGGGGAAGTGGGCGTGGAAGTGGGCTGGGGCCAGAGCCTGTTTTGGGAAAATGCTCACCACCATGGTGTGGAAGCAGTCCCCAAATTGAGAGGAAACGATGCCCTGTCTCCCTCTCCTGCCACCTCTGGCCTCACTGATATGGTGCCTGGCCCAGAGCCCCGAGGGTGGCTGTGCCTGGCCCCTGATCCTGTCACCACTGAGCCCCAGTCCCGGTCATTCCACTGCATGTTCCTTCCTGCCCCAGTTCCTCCAATTTTTGCCTCTTCCTCCTGCTGCAGAGCACCTTCTGAGCTCTCCCTGCAAGCCACATTTAGCCCAGCTTGTGCCTATGAGGCAGAGAGGGTGCAGAACCGGGCACACGTGTCAGCGGTGCAGCTGGGAATTGCTGGAGTGCTGGGAGCATGGGCAGACTGATCCCAGTGCCCATGGAGTCTGAGAAATCACTGCCTTCTCCTCGTGTGAGAGGGAAACTTGCCCATTTAACCAGTGCAAAACACAGAGATCAGGAGACCCCTTTGCCTCCTGCCACTATGCAGGCACTATGCAGCAAAGCTGCCCTGCTGCCTCTGGAGGTACACTGAGCACCTCTGCCAGCCTGGCCAGTCTCCTCCTTGCCCTCTCCACCGTGAGTGAGCACAGGTTAGTGAAGCAGCACAACCAAACTAAAGTTGCTTCTTCTAAATAACCAGGGAACGAGCCATGAGCCTGGAGCACTATTTCTGCTTTTTTCAGTAGTCACGTGTTGCGGAATACACCAAGTTGATTGTGACTGCCACTGCCTTTTTGAGCTCACTTGTGCCCTTTCTGAAGGGGCTCCCCCATGGCAATGTATCCCCCCACTGGGAGCCTGGGGGTCTCTGCAACAAATGCGAGGTGGTAGCATTGGCGAGGTAGGACGCTCACGCACACCCACATGGAGGAGAAGGGGAGGGTACAGCAGCCAAATCCTTAAGGGATGATCCCCAGACTGGTATTTATGGTCAGTGCTTTACACCTTATGCAGGGGTCCTCAGCAACCCCCTTTCTGCAAAGGCTTTAGCCAGAGATGAGTGTGTGTGTGACAAGTGCTGACTGGCTGGTGCTGGGAGCAGGATGTAGCAGCAGGAGGGGCCCTTCCTTAGGTTTTTATGGTGAGTTGTTCCACTGGTGCTGGAGCAGCTGGAAGCAAATAGAAAGGCCAGCCTGGCTGTTCTGAGAAGGCTCTCTCTGGTGCCACCTGGACTTCTCACTTATAACCTGTTTTTTTACACTGATTGTTTCAGCAGTTTGAAAACCTGCCACTTTTGAAACCATCTGTGGGAACTGCCAACCTGAATGCAAATCTAGATATGGGGGTTTTTTAGCACTTCTAATACAGAACTTTTAATAAATAAGGGGCATGTCTACAGAACACTGAAAATATCTCTAAGAAGAAGAAGCAGGAAGGGGATTTTATTCACTTTGCACATGACTAGCCATAGGTGATTTTGTTGGTAGGAGAGCAGAACTGCTTTTGAAGTACTTTACTCTTGGGCTGCCTGAGGTGGGTGAGAGCCCAGAGGGCAACATGGCAGGCTGGTTTTGTGGTGCATGTGCCGGTGGGAGCACGGTTCTTAGTTGGCCACACAAACTGTAGGATTTGCAGGACTCAGCGTCAGTGACTCCATTGGTCAGTAACACCAGGAGGCCACAGTGTTTGTGGGTTCACTCTGACTGGTGGTGTGAGGTTGCTTTTGAGTATGGAGAGTCCAAGCTTCAATACCTCCATGCACTGATGGGATTGTGTTGGGACCTGAAGCCCTGTTTCCTATAAACGAAACCCAACCAAAACCCAAATGTGTGTGAAGCATGTATGCTCAGAGAAATAGAATGCGTGTGTTAATTTGCTTTGTGTTGTGCCTCTCTTCCAGTTGGTGCTCTACGTGTGGAGTTCTCCCAGCCTGTAAACCTGGAAGAAGTGGCAAGAATAAACCCAGAGGTCAAAGCAGGAGGTCATTTTGCTCCAAAGGACTGCATAGCACTTCAGAAAGTAGCAATAATCATACCATTCAGGAACCGAGAGGAGCACCTGAAGTACTGGCTCTATTACCTGCACCCAATTCTCCAAAGGCAGCAACTAGATTATGGAGTATATGTTATCAACCAGGTAAGATGCTAGAGATAAGCTTTTATACACCTGTCACAACAGTGCCTGTGCCCCTTAAAATAGAGGAATAGTTGGTTTATTTTGAAAAGCAATAGGCTGGCAGGCAGGAATAAGGTTGCTTTAAAAAAAAACAAACCCAAAAAAAATTTTGCTTCAATGCTTTTGATGGAAAACTCTTCTGCTCAGGTACAATTCACTCTTAATAGCTTCTGCTTAAAGAAACCACTTGGTGAGGAGAAAAAAATTCCTAATAGCACAACCCAATTAATTATCTCTTTACAAATGTCATTTTTTCCCAACTGCTGCAGGAATGGCATGAAGAGATTTTTAAGGTCACAAGTTGGTATTAATGTCTACTTTGGTAGTAAATGTGCCATAAGTGTGTAGGATTTCACTTTATCATGTTAATGCACAAAGTCAGGATGGAGAAAACAAAGCTGTGGCAGTGGGGCAGGTAAGTGGTTGTCTTCAGGGGAATAGAAAAGAAACAAGCAATCATGGGGAAGTTCTTGGAGTTTTTTGTTTTGGGGCTTTTTTTTGCTTGATATGTGGTGGCCTTTGGCCTTCAATCTGCCTTTTAAAAAAAGAAAGACATAAAAACGCACACTTCACTCAAGACAGACTGTCTTAATTTATAGCATAATGGTGTTTAAATAAGTGAGTGTTGTTCACCCTTGGAAAGTCTTCAGATGTTCAGGCATTTGTACAGGCTGCAGGGTGAAAGAGCAAATGCAGTTCTGAGAGCCCCAGCAGAGACTACCTTCTGGACAATTCCACTGCAATTCCTCTCTTGGATGTGTATTTATATCCTGTTTTCTCAGCTCAGTAAGTACTGAGATGAAATAACATGCTTGTGTTAACTCCATAAACTTCTGCTTGGATCAGCTGTGTGTTTGGGCGTACCAAACACCATGAATATTTAAAATGGTCACCCAAGCGATGAATTCCGTCACAGACTTGAAAGTAGGGGGAGACTTATCCCAAGAGAGAAAACCAATACTCCACTACTAGAATTTCTCTTACTTTGCTAATTTCCTGGGTGCCAGAGATCGGGACAAAAGAGATTTCTGGGGAATTAGCAGTAGTTTCCCAGCACAGCGGCCTAGATGGTTCAGTGTCTGCATCTGACTGTGCCTGTGCCTTGGCAGCCGCACTGCTGAGGACACAGGGCATTTCTGCAGCACGTGGACTGGCAGGCTGTGCCCTAAGATTAAGCCCTGTAGGGAAACCCTTCCTGTGTAATGCAAGGAGCAGCTGGTGCCAGCTGCAGCCCTCCGTGCTTCGGGCTGCATCTCCTTGCACAGGCAGCCTTTGCCCGTGCGAGCTGCTGGTGCCGCAGAGCTGGCTGAGCCGTGGACCCCGCTGGCCAGGGGCGGGGCAGGTGGTGCTGGCAGCAGGACGGTGTCTCCCTGCTCTGAGCAGGGCTCAGGAGCCAAGAGTGCGGTGTGGCTTCCAGCAGTGGTCCCGCGGTGGGTGCTGCTGCTTTCCTGGGCAGGTGTAGCTTCCCTGCCGGCTGTGAGAGCTGCCTGCACTTGGGCTGGGGCATCGCTCATGGGAGAGCAGCCGCCTCCACTGCAAAGTGCTGGCAGTGCAGCTGGGGCTGGTGTTTCCCCATCGGTGGTGTTCCGGGGTGGGGAAAGCAGTGTCGCTGCCCTTAAAGGCAGGCAAGCGTCCCTGCCGCTGTGATGGATGGTGCATGCTGGCTTGCATTGCCCCGTGTGGCTGGCTTCTCCTCTTCTGAGGCCCTGTTCTCCAGCACTAGGGCTGTGTGCTTTAGAGCTAACTCTCACAGAGGTTTTTGAAGCAAGCGCGTGAGAGTGAAACGCAGTACACAGGGTATATGAGCCCTGGCCACATCCAGCAGGTATAGGTTAGCAAGTTAAAAGACTACCTGATTTATAAAATAAACGTTCTCCTTCTGCATGCCTCTAATAAACTGTGTCCAGGAGAAGTGGAGTGGTCAGTGGTAGTAAACCCATTGGATGCATCTGCCAAGGGTGAGTGGGAACACTGAATAGAGAGAGATGCAGAAAATGTATTAATTCTTCCAGAAGTGCAGTAGGAAAACAGTCTTATTTCTCTGCTGTCTTGACAATTGCTTTTCTCTTTTTCTTGTCTGTCCTTCCCTTTGCATCTGCCCTTCTTTTTTTTTTATTTTATTTTTCCTTCTAGTGGGGAAATATTACCTTACTTGTTAATCCTGTCTATATCAAAGCAATCACTGAAGCAAGGAGAATTACTGTGTGATCTGGTTCTTACACGCTGCCTACATGCTCTTCTGTGCTCCACATCTCATAGAAAGAAAGAGGAGCGCTGAGCCCTGCTACTGCTACACTGGTAATGTCAAACTTCTTCCTTTCAGCGCAATGTGTTTCTGTCACAAGTCCATTGTGTCTCCACCATGCTGTTCTTGCGTGCCTGAATGCCTCTGAGTAGGACTTGGCTGAAGTCAGGGGGATGATGTTTGTAAAATGTCTGGCATGTAACAGGAGCCAGTGGAAAATAAAGTATTATGTTTCATCTTGAACACTCCACCCCTAGAAAAAACCCAAACCCAGCGGGTAGAGTAGCTGTTACAGGATTTTTCAGGTAAATCTGGGATGAGGGCACGTGGCCAGGCACGCTCTGCCCAGCGCCCATCAGTGCCACACAGGTGACGAATTTGCAGCGTCTCCCTCGGCCTTGCTGACTCCCGCTGTTATCCATGTGCTCTCCCGCACCTGCGGCCATTCCACGTGGATGCTCAGGTCTAGAAATTAATCTGCCCTCTGCATTTCAGCCCATGCAAATGCCCGTGCAGCCAGACTAAAGTTTGGGAAAGGGGAGACTTAGCCAGTTCCCTGAAAACTGGGCCGTTGTTCAATCATTTTCCACTGACCCCTGGTGCTGTTTGCAGTGTCTTGGTAGCAGTTTTCCAGAGAGGTGTGTGCGTGTGAGTGTGGAGTGGTCGGGGCATCACTCTTACTTTGTGTTACTTTGCAGGGGGTATCAGATATGTGGGCAAAGGAGGGAATTGTGCTCAGCTCCTGCTTACCCTTGCATTGGCTGGGGAGGCAGGTTTCCACTGTGGCTGCTCTCTCCTGCTGCCCAGTGTCATTGTGCTGAGGCCTCAAAACATCCTGTGACAGAGAAACACCTAAGTATCTCCTGATACCTCTCTATGGCTCTGGAAATCTGTTTCAACCTGGTCAAGTCAACTGGAGGAAGGACTTTTCCATGGGCATTGTGTGTGTGGTTCAGACTGTCTCAGTGTATCCCTGACTTAGCTAGCAAGCTCTCATTGGAGGTGATGGCTCTCTCCTCGTTGGCCAGAAACATACATCCTCACCATTACCTCCTTGAGATCTAATGAGTGGAGGATTCAGGTGAAAGAGGTGCAGCCACATTTCTTCTGTGCTGTCTGCTGCCTCCTACATAGATGTGGGAGGCATGTGGCTTCTTGCTGGTTTGCAACCCCTTCAAGTTTGAGTAATGATTCCAAAACCACCAATTTTTTCAGTCTAGCATGAAAAGAAAAGGAGCCCTCCTTTGGCAGGTCTGGCTGAACAAACCAGATTCAGCTGAGTTAAGGGATGGGAAGTAAACATGCCTGGATGTTGTTCTGCTCCAGCTGATCATTCACCTCCAGGTGCAAGCAGGAGTCAGTGTCAGACTTTGCAGGACTGAGGCAGCAGCTTGTTCTGGGAGTGACAGAGAGAGTTAATTCACAAGCCAGAAGCAGGTGCTGGATGCCAGCACTGAACCTCAGACATGGGTTAAGTTTCAGGACCAGAGAACATTGGGAAAAAATTGTCAGGAAAAAGAAAATACCAAAAATGTGCTTGGATTACATATTTTCTGGCAGAAAGCATGTAAGGAGGCTGTGTCTAGAACTCGACTGAATTGTCAAAGCAGCAGCCCTCTGTGTGCTGCCTCGCTCTTCAGGATCATGCTGCTCTGTCCAAGCAAGAATCCATTTCTGTATGACAAATAACAGTGTTCATGGGATGACAAGCTGCCAGGCAGACATGAGGGATGCAGGTTTTTTCCGTTCTGCTTTACCCGCCTTTTTAAGGGTTACTGGTGGATACTGTGCTCTGTGCTGACCTGGAAGGAACCTCAGTACAGAAAGTTTTCACAGCTCTGGTTTGTTGTTTGGTTGTTTTTCCAAAATGTTGGGGATCAGTCAAAGATAGCAGCCTGCAGCATGCATGTGAGTTTTGAGGGATTTAAATCTGAGATACTGCAAGCATGCCAGTGCTTCAGCATTGCCTTAGGCAGAGAAACAGCTGCTGCAAAAAGCAAAACCTCTTGTCAGTCTTTTTTTTTGTTCCAGTACATACATAAAAGCCCCACATACCTTCTGGGACAGAAAACCACCCTCCTGCCCTCAAAGCAGTCACAGTTGATAACAAATAACTTTGGTAACTTGCAAAGTTTGCTGCATGAGCTACGTGCTTACTGTAAAGTTACTAAAAAATGGCTTGGAGAGGGTTCTGTTTTCTTGCATTGGCTGTGGTTCCCTTCTTCCTAGTCTTTTGGATGCCAGGGTGTGAAGCTGTGTGGCCATTTGGGAGGAAAGTGCCAATGCCCACGTGAAGTGTTTCCCTGTGTCCTGTCTCTCTCCATGCACAGGCCTCCAGTGTGAGCTCTGCCAGGGTCCCTTGGGTGAGCTGGCAGGAAAGGTCCTGCCTGCTCTTGGTGCAAAACTCTCTGTGCTTTGGGGATTT
Source organism: Chaetops frenatus (assembly GCA_013400775.1). Classification (NCBI taxonomy): domain Eukaryota; kingdom Metazoa; phylum Chordata; class Aves; order Passeriformes; family Picathartidae; genus Chaetops; species Chaetops frenatus. The sequence goes on along the minus strand of VZTR01026744.1, from coordinate 203,856 downwards.
TTGGGAAGAGGTTTAAAAACACAGCTCCTTGCAGCACTGTTAAATCTCCGTGTGTCACCCAGAAGAGTTAGAAGCTACCTGAAGGCACTGGTTAATTACAGCTGAGCCTCTGCTGGTAACAGAATCGGTGTGAAAGTGCCCTTTGCCTTGAATTTCATTAGAAAAGGAGCAGCCAAAGGGTATGAAATGAGGCCAGCGTCCTAGACTGGCCCCAGCAGTTGCTTTGAGGTGTGAACACATTGCACTTTGCACCAGCACCAGGACAAGTCCCCCTCAGAACCTTGGAGCCAAGTTTGGGTTTGGTGCCTTGGGACCTGAGGAGTGCTGGGCAGCTAGGGCTGGGCAGCCCCCTTTGCTGAGGAAAGGAAACCCTCCAATCTCGAGACCCCAGCCTCTTTGTTCCATTTGCCTTCATTTTCTATCCTCAAGTTTTCACTGCTCTTGCTTTATGTATGATGGTGGTTGTCCACCCACCACCTTATTGTTGTGTGAACTCTTGTTTTGGGTGAGGATTCTGAGAATTTGCTCAGATCCTCTTCCATGAAAGCTTACTTCTCCCTGTGAACTCATTTATGCCCAAGGCAAGTGAGAAGTGCTTTCGAAAACTTTGGTTTGACACTTGCATTTTAAAACCTGCATTTGGAATATACTTGGGACTATTTCAAGAACCTGCATTGGCTCTTCAGCAGCAGGTCTCTTAACCAGTGTGGATTAAACAGTTACCAAAATGATTGTTTATTAACCAGGTAAAGCTGTTATGGAGAATGTCGTGTTTTAAGCTGCTGCTCCTTGGGCACAGTATTTTATCCATCCTAGATTTGCATCTCATGTTGGGTATGGGTTGTGCAGGGTGGAGGGACAGCTTGCACAGTGGGGGAGTTCTTTTGCTTGACATTCCTCTGAGAGTGTGGAGGACTAAAGGTAGAATGGATTTGGCAGTCTTGGTTTCCAGGCTGGCAAAGAACTTCAGACTCTTTGAGCGATGCCCTATGAGTTTCTTTCTACCTGTTCTATTCCCTTGTACGGGGTTTGGGTTTGAAGCTGCTGCTGCAGCAGTGTGGGGTCTTGGACTGGAAATCCTTACTCTCAAACCACCAGTATTCTTGGGTTTGTGGGTATGATCTTTCAGCTTTTCAAAAGTACTCAGCAATTGGCAAGCCTATACTTGTGCTCAGATCCACATGTGCTTTTGAAACGTTTCTGCCTGAAGAAGGCCAAACAGGTTCTCCTCAGGTGCTTCATTGCTTGGGGAGGAAAGTGGAGATTTTCCTGCCTTGCTCTCTGCTGGTCCCTTCATTAGCTGTGTTTGCCCTGAGATAAATAGGCCCTGCTGTCATGTCAGCTCTTTTCAAGTCCTTCCCATCATGGTGAGAGCCTTCCTGATTTCATTTTCCCATCAGGGCCCCCAGGACAGAGCAGTGGTGGAAGGGCACCAGAGAAGGGGAGGTGCCACCGCAGCAGTGGCAGCATCTGTCTCTGGAGCTGTAGCCCTTTCAGGAAGCAGCCCATGCTGGCCTGCCACGCGGTGACCAAGGCTGTGGGTCACAGCCACGTCCAAACCTGCTGCCCAGGGAGCGTCCTGCTCCCCTGCCTTCATGGCTGCTTGGCAGAGGGTCAGAGGTGAGCAGCACAGCGTCAGACCTTGGCTCCTGCTGCTGTCTCATGCTTTGCAAATCAGGTCTGGCCTGTGCTCACATGTTGCTCAGCGATGGCTGTGCCACAGTCTCACAGCCTTGTTGTGGCAGAACTTAGGAGGAGAGTGCTGAAATACTGGCCACAACAAGATTTTGGTCCGTGGTCCTTTTCATGGCTGTAAGCTAAAGCACTGCCAATGTTTCTCTCTCTTCTTCCAGAGGAGCTCATCTCTTTTTGCTTTTCTCTGCTGCTCTGGGAAGCCCCACCTGCTTGCCCTGTGTAACAAAATTCAGTCCTTAAATGCCTGTGCATGGAGTGGAACGCAGGGCCTGCTCAGTGTTGTATTAAATTTGCCCTCCTGGGGGCTCCCACCAAGAGATGGGAGCTGAGCTGGGCCCAGCCTTTCCTCAGCCATTTTTCCTGTCCCCACGGTTGGCGGCTGTCCCAGGTGTCATTGTCCTGCAGGCAGCATTTGGGGTCACGGAGGTTAGCTGCAAACATGCCATGGGTGCTGCAAGGGTAGCGTTCGGGCTCGAGCTCAGTCCAGCACAGGCATGTCAGCCCTCTGCAGCAACACTGGTGTCTGGCAACAGGTAAGAAGCTGCTGATGTCAACTGCCAAATTTAAGTCACTTAACTGCTTTTATTTGTTTTTAAATTAGGATGGAGAAGAAGAATTTAACCGTGCTAAACTGCTGAATATTGGATTTGCAGAGGCCTTGAAGGAGTATGACTATGATTGCTTTGTGTTTAGTGATGTAGACCTCATACCAATGGATGACAGGAACACCTACAAATGTTACAGCCAGCCACGGCACCTCTCTGTATCCATGGATAAATTTGGATTTCGGTGAGAGTGGCATTTTTTTCCTAATACCTCTGCCAGCCTAGCAGGGCAGGCGCAGTGTTAGACGTCCCCGCCCAACACTGAAAGCATGGGAAAGCGTCTCTCCCAAAAGCCTGTCTTAACGTGCAGGTCCCTTCAGGGAGCAGGTGGCTGCAGGGGAGGAAGGCAGAGAAATGCAGCTGAGCAGTTTATTAAAATTCATGGCTTCTGGAAGGTGAAACATAGGGTGAGGAAGAGCTAAGCATCCTTCGTTTTGCAGATGCCCACATATCCCTTCTTGTGTTTCAGTCTGGAAGCTGGAAGACAGCTAGTGTTTCCACCCAGTCTGAAAAGTGAGACACTCTCGCAGTGAGAATTATGTGCAGCTTTAAAAAGACTGCATCAGACACTATTTTAAGAGCAAGACAAAATTTTTTTGGCTGTTTGGTTTTATGCCACTGAGAGACCTGCCCTGGTACGTGAGAACAGGATAGAGTGAAATTCCTTGCAGCATACATTTGGGTTCAGCAAGCTGTTCTGAACAAAAACATGTCTTGCTTTTCCTTTCTGGTTTTTTGTTGTTTTTTTTTTTTCCTGTCCCAAATCTCCAAGGAGGAGTTTAAAAGCTCTTAAAATTGGTCATGACCCTGTGGTGGCTAGTAGTGCTAAAGCTATAGCAGTGGTGATGTTGGCATGGTCCCTACATGTCTCCACTCCAGACCCAAGCCCTGCTTGGAGCCCGACTGCCGCTGGCACTGCAGCAGCTTCAGTTCTTTCATGCACTGAGCTGAAACTTAAAACAGAAATTCATGACCCTGGGGATTCCTCTGCTTGTTAGAGCAGAGACAAGTCTGTACTATGTTCTGGTGATCCTTGCGTGGACCCTTTTCTTATGCTATGGTCTGAATTTCATCTGTCCCCAATTTCCTGGTGAACTCTCTCGTTTCACGTGGGAGCTGGTTGGCTTTCTGTGTGCACAGTCACACTGCCAGCACAGTTTTGGGCTGCAAACTTCCTTTTGGGGTACTGAGGATTGTGGAGGTGAGCAGTAGAGCTGCTGGAGGAGAAGGCTCTGTGGCACATCTGATGTCTGTCTGAGCTCTTGCTACTCCTGTGGCATTCATGTCACCTTTGGTGAGGTGATAATGCATTTCAGCCTGTCCTTTGAGGACAGTGTACTGCTTAGCAAAAGGCTGCAGCTCTTTCCAGTTGCAGAATACTTCTCAGATATATTTGGCACCTGAGTCCACCAGTTCCCTCTCCCTCAGCTGAGTCCAGGGTACCACAACACATGCTGCTTCCTGTGGCAGGAAGGTGCCTTTGCAGTGGGTGCTGGCTCTGTGTGGGCTGGGTGAAGGGCAGCAGCAAGCCCTTTTCAGGCAAGCAGGCTTGCCCCTTGGCTAACACCTCTAATGTGCTCTTTTCTCTGCTTCCAGGTTGCCTTACAATCAGTATTTTGGAGGTGTGTCTGCCTTGAGCAAAGCGCAGTTCACAAAGATCAATGGGTTCCCAAACAATTACTGGGGCTGGGGTGGTGAAGATGATGACATTTATAACAGGTAAATTAATTTTCCTCCTTGGCATCCTGTGTTACATCCAGGGTGGGGATGAACACAGACCTGCTGCTCTCACCTGGGTATGCAGGCATGGGGTGTCTCCAGGCAGGAAGTGAAGGCGGTGTGTGGGCAACCTCAGCGAGAGCATGTTCCTGCTGGGTGCTGGCACCTCATTTCTCAGCTCCCAGGGTGCAGTGGGGAGTGGGCCTGGTTGGACAAATCACACCACTGCCCCCTCCCCCTACCATTGTTCATTCTCCCTGTATTCTCACAAGCATCCACACCAGTGCACTGGCTGGAGCAGTGTGCTTCTGGGTCTCCCAGCACTGGCTCAAAGAGGGGGGATTCAGGACATGCAGCCAAAGGTGGATGACACCTTGACCCACCCTGCCCAATGTAGCCCAGGATTTGTTTGGGTCTGCAGCCTGGTAGCAGATCCCTTTGTTCCCAGGAGAGTTCCATTTGTCAGGCTGCAAGCAGCTTTGTATAATGCTTTGAGCCATGTGAGCTTGACTGGAAGGAAACTGAAGAAAGCTCAGAATTGCAGGAGAGGAGGAAGGTGTTCTCACAGGGCAGCCTGGGAAGACCAGAGCAAAGGATGAACGTGGGGTTGTGCTACCTTACAACTTCACATATCCACAGCATTCACTGAGAGAAATCACCATGAGGGGCTTGTATTTGGAAGCCTTCTTCATGTTTCTCAGTGACAAAACTGAGTGACCACTCTGTGATCTTTACTCTGGGGTTTCAGAGCTCTTCTGGGCTTCAATAAGGGTCTTCCAAAAAAAAAAAAATTACCTTCCTGAGGTTTTGCACTTCTGTTAAAAAACCAAGAGAGGTACTGCTTTTCCGGCAGGGCATTCAGAGCAAGGTGGCAGTCCTTTTTCTTTAGCCCACTTGAGTTTTGAGGAACAGAAGATGCTACACAAAAGTGAAAAGGGAGAGGCAAAGAAGAAATCAAGTACTTTTCCATCACTGATATCCATGAAAAAACTCTGCAGGTGCTTTGTAAATAGCATGCAAACAAAGACAGGCTGCCCCTCACCCAGTAGGTCCCAGCTGGAACCACTGTGACTCTGACTATGTGTCCTTTTATGCTTCTTCACTTCAGTTTCCCCCAGTACTGCAGCTTTCCTGTCACAAAAAAATAAGTACTTCTCTGGCCTCTATCCAGATGGGTTAAAAACTAAATGACTCCTACTCAAATTTGAGTCTACAGCCTGGAGCAGGGTTAATGTGGGTGTTGGGTGTTGGTTGAAGGAGATGGAGGTGTAAGTGAGGGTGTGGTGAATTATCTTGGTGTTGGCAGGGGGAGGTCTCTATTCCCCACGATAGATAAAGTGTCTATGTGGAAAAGGACTGGCTTTCCTTCCTTGTGTTGGCAAGCCTGCAAGTGCATTAGTAACATACCCCTCAAAAAAAAAAAAAAAAAAGGAAGGAAGGTAAAACCAGTGGTTATTTGTGGAAGGCACGGCAGAGCATCCCACATCCGTTGAATGTTTAATATACTTGCTTTTTGCAGGCTGGTGTTTAAAGGCATGGGGATATCCCGTCCGGATGCGGTCATTGGGAAGTGCAGAATGATCCGGCATTCTCGGGACAGGAAGAATGAACCCAACCCCGAGAGGTGTGTCTCACCCTGCCCCACAGCAGGCTTAGGGGTGCCTCCTGCCCTTGCTGCTCTGGCTGCTTGGCTTTCTCTTTGCTGGGCACAAAGGTCCAGTGTGGAAAGGCTGCAGCCATCTCCTCCCTGACTGAGCTCTCTGCTCCTGCTCTGTAAGCTTCCACCTTCCCTTTGCCAGCTCATTATCTGATTATAGACCTTTTCCCCAACATTGCACTATGGCACGAAGGCCTCTCCTCTTTATTTTTATTTCTTAAACGCAGAAAATTAGATTCTGAGCAATTGTTTCCACCTTGACTTTGGGGTGCAAACCTCTGCTCTGGTGCACACTAGAAAAGGACCTGTGTGATTTAGAAGCTTGGCTGCTTCTTCCTAGCTAAAATTTGACCCCATAGGGATGCTTTGACCCACAGCTCAGGCTGGCCAAATCTGGGACTTTATGGCATTGATATTCAGGTTGTTCTTGAAACACCTGCGATGCTGCCTGAGAGGCATGCAAAGATCAGATTGTTTAAACATTTTTTTCCTTTCTTTCTTTGTTGTTTCTGCCCTCTCTCCCACTTTTTTTTCTTCCCCTCCTGCAGGTTTGACCGAATTGCTCACACGCGGGAGACTATGAATTCTGATGGCTTAAATACACTATCCTACAAGGTGCTAAGAACTGACAAGTACCCTCTGTATACAAAGATCACAGTGGATATTGGCTCCCCCAATAGCTAACATCAGAGACACAACAGAGACTTGCCTATATTGCCCGGGATATCTGGCCTCACTGATGCATTTTATCTGCTGGTTTTATAACAGTTGCAATGAACCAAAAAAAAAAAAAAAAAAAGACTTTTTTGGATTCCAAAATGTCCTCNNAAAAAAAAAAAAAAGCCTCTTTTGGCATGCCAAAGTGTCTCCAAATTGGTTGGACAAGTGCTTTTTAAAGTTTTTTTTTTTAAATTTCAAACTTGACTTTACACAACTTTCTAGCTCTCCAGTTTTTTGTTAAGTCCAGAAGCTGTACATACGAGTTGTAAATAGTTACTTTGCCAGAAAATGTTGAATCTGATCTATTTGCTGCAGCACTCCCCATGTTGAGTTAATTGCTGGACTCAAATTTTACTGATTATGACTGTGATGTATCAACAGTTACTGCCCATTATATTTGGTATTTTGAATGAGATGCATGCAAGCATTCTTTTTAACTCATTCCTGGTTTTACTTTATGAAGGACTGTAAAATGCTGCTAAAATTGTCCAAGTTTACGCTTTGCATTAGATTTTTTTTTTAGTGGAGACAGCATAATACAACTTTTTTCTCATAGTGACCAAAACAAACATCTCTATATGCAGAGCAGGTGTTGAACAATCAAGTCTGAATTCAATGAATGTCATTATTTCTTTTAGTCTCAAAGGAGGCTTTGAGTGACTTGAGATGGTTTGCCAGAATTTGTGGGTAAGCTCCCTGCATAGGGTGGGAGCTACACAGATGGCCTCTCTAAAAACTGCTGGCTTCAGATAACCTTACTTCTGGATATGATAGAGATTATTTTCTTCAGCACAACACCACCTGGGATTTTTTTGAGGAATGGAGGAGTTCAGACAGGGGTGGGTTTGTGGTGTTGAGTGTTTTATTTTCCTGAAATAAAGATTAATTTAATTGCACAATTAAATTATGGCCTTAGAATTTGCTAACACTTGTTAGCAGTGGTAGGAAGCTACCATGCTATTTAAGCATTGTCTGAAACTTCCTAAAACCAAAATTTTCTCTCGCAAGGTTGTGCATAAAACTTGAAATCTTTTGTTGTTGTTATAACAATTTTAGCTTTTAAAAGTAATTTGTATATCATAAGCAGTATATTTAATACCAGATTAAACTAGAGTGCAGCATAATAGGATATAATTCAAAGCCTCCTTTATCTTTAGACTAGAAAGCTTTTTTGTGTGCGTTATTATATATAAGCCATGTATTTTGTTTGCTCTGTGTATTTGTCTATTAAATCTCCTGCGGTGCTGAGATATTCACAGCAGGGCCGACATCCAGATGATTTTTCTTTGCCTAAAGCCTGTTTGCAATGTGTACTCTATGGGGAACCTCCCTTCTGATTGTCTCAGGCTTGAAGCGCATGCACATTCTGCAGTACTGTTTCCTGTCAGTGCACCGGGGCACCACCTGTACCGACCATGCTTTTCCTCCTCTTGAAAGCCGTGTGTGAAAGCCTCAAGTGCTGACACCCCAGGAAGCTGGTTTAAGTGATTTAAAGCCCTTATCCAGAAATGAGAATTCCCTCTGGTGAGTACTTTGCCACCAGCTCTGACCACAGCAATTTGCACTTTCTTGGCCCGTGCTGAAGGTTGTTACAATCAGGGACACTTGTTGCATTGGGGATCATCTTCAGCACTGCCTTTTTTTTTTTTTTTTTTTTTTACCCTTTGGTTTAGTTTGGTTTTTTTCGTTGCATTTTTGAGACCTTGCACTGCAGGGGTGGGATCCTGCAGGGAACAGTGCATTTCTTCTTATGCCAGCAGTGGCTCACAGGATGCATGGAGACTTTAATTACTAGCTTTCAGTCTCACTTTGGAAAAGTCTTCACCTCCTTTGGTTCAAAGCTCTTTCTGGATAGACTTGCTGCTCCAGTCCTGGTGGGAGCTGAGGAAAGATGGGTTTGCGTGGAGCAGGAGCACAGCACAAGGAATGAGGCTTGTGGTTTAAAGCTTATCCTTTGTGCTTATCATTGCATTAAAAAAAATAGAATAGAATACAATAGTCCTCATAGCAGGTCAGGCTCCAGGTCTTAAAGATGCAAGGGAGTGTAAGAAAGATGTGTTTTACAGAAATCAGGTCAAATGTCTCCCTGTAAAACACTGGCATGGGTGTTGTCTGTAGCAGTCATGGAGACACAGGAGAGACTCTTTTTTCTTTTTTTCTTTTTTTTTTTTAGCTGCCTTAGAAGGAGGGCCCCACTTCCACAGCCAGCCCCAGATAACCACTAAGAATTTATCACGGCTGCACTTAAATGCCATGTCTTTGTAGAGAGCACCTCAGTTTTGTGCTGAGCCTTTTGTAAGTCAGAGAGTTGGGACCTTCAGCTGAAGTGATGTCTTTCTGCTACGAGGCGGGTGGGGGAGACCGTGGGAGCATTCCTTGCAGTGAGATTTTTGGACAGTTAGAAAAAAGTTGGTGCAGCAGCTTGTTGTTTGGCTGCATGCCGAAATTATTCAGTGTCATGGAGGTGGGATGAGCGCTTGTTTCTGGCTGTTGTGATCAAAGGTTTCTACAAGATGTGCCTTGAAAGAGGGAAGAAACGGAAACCGGATAATCAGGAAACCTGAAAACCCTTTTCAGCACAGAGATACTAGCAGTGCAAGAAGCTGCTGCATAGTTTTTCTTCCTCTGCTAAAGCCACAAGCCATGTAAAGAACTGAAGCCACCTTTTGTAGCTTATGTTGCCCTTTGGTGCTGACCTGCGATTTCTAGATCTCATTGTCTCTGTGTAAACTGTATCAGTCAAACTCATTAAATGCTCTTGACTCGACCAGGCCATGAAATTTCTCTCCCTAGGATTTTCAGGGGTCACATCTACATACTCATGTTGCACAGAAGCCAATTCTGACTGAGTCCTATGGTGGGTGGTGTTTTTTCCTCTCCCCTACTGGTGAAAACACTCAAAGTGATACTGATTGTAACTAACAGTTGAAACCCAGAAAAAACATCAGCTTCAAAGGAAACGCTTATGCTTGGATTCTGTGGGATGACTGACTTCTTGTTAGTTGAGGGAGGGTCCTGATATACTGCTTTTCCCCAGGATGCTACTTGTATACTGGACTGCTTTTGGGTTTCCTGTAGATGGTTTTGCTTTTGCATTCTTACCATTTACATATCAAGGTGTAATCCAATGTTCCTTCAATACTATTAATGTCAAATAAAAATATTTTCAGTTACAATGTTTGGCACCGTTGCTCTGGATTAGCCCTCTGACTGGGTGGGTTTCTGGCTCATGAAGTGGACTAGGCCACGCCTCAATCTCCTTAACTTCCTCCAGCTTTTCCTCCCTCTGGCTGCCCACTGAATTAATTTCTTTGCAAATTTTTTCCCCATTAGAGACACAGACCTAAGAGTCCCCTATGACACCAGAAAACTGTGTTCTTTATCTGTGGGTAAGGGGACAGCATGCATCCTGAAACCAGGCAAGGGATGCAAACTCTCACTCGGGCTGTGACTGCTTGGGGGAACAGGCCACTGCTTGCTCCCTGAGTGCTTGTGAGTTTGGCTAGAGTGTGGAAATGGAGAAGTAATTCCTGGGAAACTGATGTAAACATTTGCCTGTGTTCCTTGGCAGTTTCTCACAAAAACAGTTTCTGGGGAAGAGATCTTTCTGGCCAAACTGTGGCTAAGGCTACACATGAGCTCCCCAGTGCTCTCCAGGGAAAGGTGGGCTTGTTTCCAGCTCAGACCAGCTACCAGCCTCTGGGTCCAGGCTGGCACAGTGGGCAGGACATCCCCAAGCCCCTGCAGTTGTTTGCAGGCATGCTCTAAAGACTACTGATTGAGGGCTCTGGAAGAGGGCAGTGGCCTCTGCCTGCTTTGTCCCATCACAACTGCCTCCGAGGGCTTTGGGGACAATGCAGGACCATCACTACAAGGAAGTTGCCAGCAAACTGGGGTACTGCAGCAAGCTTGGTCTTCCCTGTTGCATCTTCTGTTGACTCTCAAACCCTGAATTGTTGCACAGGAATCATGGGTGTTACCTTCTCATGCTTCCAAGTTAGGCATTTACGGGCAGAAAAACAGTTTGAGAGCAACCTTCCACTTCCTCCTGCAGAGGGGAGGAGTATTCTCTGGGCAGAATACTTCTGCCCTCAGCGTATTGAGCTATACCTCCTCTCTACACCCTGAGTGGGTGAGGCTCAGTGGCTGGGAGAAACCATGTGTGGAAATTTTGTCCCTTGCTGAAAGCAGCAGCTGAGAAGCGTCACCAGGATTTCACCCTTCTCACTGCTAGTTACCAAGGCTTCTCTGGACCAGCTCAGCATGTGGCTGGTAAAGGATCGCTTGACTCTTGCTGTGAGACCATATTTACTCTAACAGAGCTTTCTCTACCTCGTATTCCACCTGCCTGCCAAGAGCCAGGATGGGGGAGCTGAGGTTTCTTGCATTTATCCCACGTTTACCCTGCTACACTTCCCTATTCTCCTGCCCATGGGGCAAAAAAGAGCCAAAAACCCACAACAAAAAAGAAACTGTTGTTAAAAGGAAGAAAAGCTCTAAGCTGGAGTTTGCTAATCCTTTTCACCCTCTTGGAAGGAGTCCGAAGTAAGTGTGCTTGTCCTTTGTTCTTGCTTTGTGTCTTAGCACTGCTGATTGCTGGATCTGTTCTTATTTGATTACATCCAACCTGCAGGATGTCTGTATACTCAGGGACAATGCACTCATACAAGACCTCTGTTTTCTGTCTAGCCAAGGCAGCAACCCCACTCCTGGAGCCTGTTTCCCTCTTCCATCCACTGCTCTAAATGTAACTATGCAGATGAGTGCACGAAGATCTCTGTAGAGTCAGAGGTGACTTGACCTCACAAGTTTGCACTAGACCTTACAGTGATGAGCTAAGTGGGGAAAATAAGGGTTTGGGTAAAGCCCAAAGGTTGGATCTGTGGGCTTTTTCCCTGATTACTTTCCTGCCTTTCACATGCATGAAAATTATTTCCAAGAATTCTTCCTCCATGATTTTTCCAAGCATAGAGGTATTGATTACAATAGTTTTGTAATTATGGTGTAATTACTACACAAGGATGGAGGTACTACTGCTGTTTCACATACCTTTCTCCTTGCACTCCCTAAAGGTGGGCATCATCTATTAGGTTTTTCATTCAGCCTTTCCCCTTTGCCATGATGTTCCACCGTGGCTGACAGCAGCTTCATTGACATGAACTGATAACTCATCTGGGTTACTATCATCTATTCTATTCTCTAAACAGTCCTTAAGCCTCACATTTGCTCTTCCCACCTACTTCCAAAACCAAGCTGGTGAATGCAGAGATCTGGGAGCAGGCTTTTCCTCTGAAGATGCTACAATAATCCATTGATCACTGGGGGTTTTTTCCCACACTGTCCAGTACCACAGCGTTTCCTCCACCTGTCAGTGGATGTGCATTTTCCCCAACTTCTAGAATGCCTGTAGGGTCCTGTTGTACTACCTTTAATGATCCTTTCCAGTCGGAGTTGCAGGTGGAACTTGGCCATGCTCAATACCACCTCTAAGTACCCCAGCAAGCAATGTTTACTACATTTTTTGCTGTCTATCATATTTCCCATTCTTACATGCTGCTTTCTTGTTGTTTGTTGTTGTTGTTGTGTTTTTGTTGGGGTTTTTTGTTGTTGTTTTGTTTTGTTGTTTTGCTACAAAAAGTGCCCTTTTTAGACAAGCAGACCTTCTAGTGAAATTCCCAATCCTCCTGCAGAAGGGAAGGCTTGGGATACTCAGGATGAACACTGTGGAAAAACCCTTCCCAAGGAGGGTGATGCAGTCCTACCAGCTCCTCAGGAGCTCCAAGCTAGAGCCAGCAGAGCAGCAGGAGTGCCCTCCCTGAGTGAAGGGACATTGCTGCACTAAGGTCATGGACAATGCCAACAAGCACGGAGAAGCCTGAAGGGCACTTCCAGGGGAAGAGCAGGGAGTCGCATGTTTGCCTGTGCTTTCCAAACCTGCTTTACACTGTATTTTAATCATCAGAATTTGGCATGGTGTTTACACTGCGGCCATCTGCTGTGCTGCAGGAGAGAAAGGGAGGAGCTGTGAAGCTTTCCAAGGTTGTGTCCAGCTCATCCAGAGCTGGCAAACATGCTAACCCCACATCTGGGAGCGTGTGGAGGCGCTGCTTACTGTTGGCACATAGGAAATCACATTAAGAGCTCACTGACTGGCTTTTTTTGTTTTTTTTTTACATCCTCCAACTTTCTCTCAAGAGGGAGAGAAACAACTTAGTCAAAAAATGCAAAACATTCGTAGACTCCTGTGTGAAAAGGAGTTTGAAAAGTCATCCCTCCAGCAGCACCCCACCTAGCAAATGCCTCAGTTTTCTTTCCAAAAATATAATCTGGAACAAAAACAAAATTTAAAAAAAAAAAAAAAGGGCAGCAAACAAACAACAAAACAACAACAAAAAAACCACCTGCATAGCCACTTTATCTCTTTCCCATGGGATTTAGTGACCCCTCTAAGGGAAATGTGCTGACAAGTCTTCACAGAGAAAGAGCAACACTGATGAAGGGGTCTGGCGTCTGAGGTCACAGCACTCCAGAGCAACATGTGTTCCAGCAATGTGGGAGAAGATGTCTCTGCAGCATAACTATTCTCCCCACCTCCAGAAATACTGTCTGAGATACATGGGCCCAAGGAAGAGTGAAATGTGCCAAAGAAGAGACCAGGACTGGAAAAAAATCTATATTGAAGGGAAAAAGAGATTATTCTTCTGATCGTGGTCCAAATTTCTTTGTCTTTCTTAGCAGTATGACCAGAGCTGATGTGTTCTTACAGAGAAGACAGTGGTATGGTCAGCCCTGGCCCTGGGGTCTTTATCAATTTAATGCACCCACTCACTAATCATCAATGCCTGGGGATGTGCTTGACACAAGGAAGTGCAAAGGCTGTGTAAGGACATCAGTGGCACGGGTGTGGTGGGGTATGTGGTGAAACAAGTCCACAGATACAGCCTCTGAATGTCTCAGGATCATGGAGTGGCTGGGGTTGAAAGGGATCTTTAAAGACCACCTAGTTCCAACTTCTCTGCCATGGGCAGGGACACCTTCCCCTAGACCACATTGCTCAAAGCCCCATCCAACCTGACTCCAAACACTTCCAGGACTGGGGCATCCATGTCTCTCCAGTTTTTAGAGATGTCATGTGAGACAGTACCAAACTCTTTGCACAAGTTCAGGTAGATAACGTGATGCTCTGCAGAATGGCCAAGTTTTTCTCATTTCACGTGGAAAACACTGGCTTTCTGCCTGTGTCTCTAAAACTTGCTTTTTCACCCAGCTGAAGAAAATTTGCCTCATGTATTTACCACGCCTGGGTGGTTTTCCAAACTTAGGTCTTAGCAGGAGTCCTACAAGGCAGCACAAGGCTAAGGGGACAAGCATCTGAAGCAATAGGAGGAGGAAGACTACAGCTTCCACTTCAACTGGACAAATCCATGAGTGATGATAAAGTGTGAATTCAGATTTACACTAGCTTTGAGTAAAGGGATTGAGCAAGAGCCCTTGAGAGATCCTTCCCTGCCACAATCATTCTAAACCACCATCATACCCTTAGAAAACACAATTACAGAGGCAGCAATTGACTGTGTTTTGATTACCTCTAACTTACATGAACATCGTGGTATTTCTCAGCAAGAATCCGGGACAAACAAGGTCTTAGCACACCTGGTTGACGTAATAACGACTGCCCAGACAACACAGAGAACAGGAATGGAAACTAGCATTTCTCAGTGTTGGGGGTTAGGTTTTCTTTCCTTTTGTTTCTTT
>VZTR01026744.1:167335-189371 GCA_013400775.1 Chaetops frenatus | reverse complement strand
CCGCCATCACCACGCGCTCCCCGAGCTGGCGCCACAGCGCCCCCTGCAGCCGCAGGGGAATCACCGCACCCGCCCTGCCCGCCCAGCGCCCCCTGCCGGCTGTGACCGGAACTGCACCGAAGGGGGAGGTGCCTGCAGGCTGGGACCGGGTTCCTGGCTCTGTCTGCTGTTAATGCCATTGTAGCTGTTGTTTGTTTGCTTTATTATAAATACTAGTAAAGAACTGTTATTCCTATTCCCATATCTTTGCCTGAGAGCCCCTTAATTTCAAAATTACAATAATTCAGGGGGAAGGCGTCTACATTTTCCATTCCAAGAAGGCTCCTGCCTTCCTTAGCAGACACCTGTCCTTCAAACCAGGACACTCAGAGACATCTGCTTAGCATCCCTCAAAGTTGTGATCTCACTGCAATGAGAATTCCTGGTGGACAAGATGCTGTCTGATTGCAGAGGTGGTGAGGGCCTGTAACATGTAAAGGGCTGCTGAATATCAGACTCAGTGTTGGCTACTGCATGCAGCAGGGCTGTGAGTGGCTGATGTGCCTCTCTGCCTGAGAGTCTGCTCTCTGCAAAATTAGCTGCTTCAAAAATCAGCATGTCTAAACCACTGCCTCTGGCCCACCTTTGAAGCATTTGCTAGGGAGTGGTCTGTCCCACATGTAAACCACAGATTATAATACTGCCCAAAATCATGACACACTGACACATACATATTAAACCCACTGAGAACTGGAGGACCAGATGGGCACAAAAAGCTATGCTCAGACACACTCATGCACTCATGGCACCAGGCACCCGCTACTGCCAGCTCAAAAGGGTTTTGCAACCAGGCAGATGATGAGAATATCCATCCTTAGAGATGTTCAAATGCCATCTGTCCAGGGCATTGGCTCTGTGTGGCCTTGGTTGAGCAGGGGGCTTAGACTAGATGATCTCCATAGTTCCCTTCCAACCTCAGCTGGATGTGGTCCCTGAAAGAGCAGAGTTGTGTGGAGCAAAGGTGCCCACAGCCCCACAGCTGTGGCACAGAACCCCCCAGAATCACACCACATTCAGCATCCTGGCACTTCTTCAAGGTGTCTGAGCTTCTAGACAGCTCTTGGCCCTTGTCCTCCACCCCCTTTCCTGCGTAGCACTGGCAGGTGTTGCTTTCCCACACCACAGTAGGTGCCTCATCCTGTTGCTCAGATGTGTTTCTCATTTCTCAGCTGTTGCTGCTTTTCTTTGGAACACTTAATACAGGCTTTGCCCAGCTTTGGAGGTTAGCCCACTGCCAGTGAGTTATTTATAGTCCTGAAGGCTCTGCTTCTGGCCTGTTCCAAAACTCTCAAGGCCCCTGCTGCTATCGGGCTTACATCACACATTAATAACAAGACACCACAGGCCAGTCCACACACCAGGCACTCATGGGGAGCTGGCAACATGTATAACAGGCCACAACAGGGTCTTGGTATGCTGAGCATCCACTGTTTTAGTGTAAAGGCTGGAACTGTTACCAGCAGCAGCAATGTCCTTCCTCGTGGAGCCCCAGGTGACAGCAGCAGATGGCAAAAAAGCAAATCATAAATCTCAGAGCAAAAGCTCATCTTGCAACAACACAGCAAACCTTGCTGTGGGACCCTGTGGGAAGAGGGAGTACTTATTTTGAAACTAAGCCAGTTGCCTCTTATTCACAAGGATATTCAAGCTGAGAGCATCTGAGTGGTCTGTCCAGGATGAAAGCACCAAAATGCAAGCAGTCTGTCCAAGGAGACTGAATAGTGATGCAGAGTTAAAGGGACACTCACTGCTGAGGTATTATGATGGCTCCTGTTTTCTTACCTTAGAAAATGTGTGCAGCTTTTGAGTCTTGACTTCTGGTACCTGTTAGGAGTTGATGGTGATTGTGGTCTCTTGTCTCTCAATTTTCATCTCTCCTCCTCTTCTGGAAACCATTAAGAAATACTCACTGCTCTTTGTCTCTTTATCAGTATGCTTTATGTCTCATCTTTCAAACACTGTTTCAAATGGTTTCAGTATATCCTGCTTTAGGCTGTCAAATATTTGAGACCATCCCAGGGGTTGGAGTGGTCTGGAAAGCAGTTGGCACCTGTAGTCAGCTAATGCAGATGCCATCCACGACTGCCCGCCCTGTGGCCTCTCTTTCCACTTGTTTCTGCAGGTGCTCCTGCACACACATAACTCTCCATCCACACTGGTCCATGTTTTCTTTGCAGAAAAAAGGAAAACCAGCATAGAATTTCCATGAAGATAAAAGGAGTAAGGATAAGGGAACAGCTGGCGCCTCATGCAAATGTTGGTTTGACACTCAGGATCAACAAAGAGGCTGAAGATTGCTACCACAGTCACCCGTGAGGCACAGTACTGTAAAATAAACTTGTTTTCTTCTATTTTTCTTCCTTAAAACAAAAAAAGAACACAAAACAAAACAAACAAAAAACCCACAAAAGAATGAAAAGCAAGCAGTACAGGATTACTGCTTCAATCTGATAAAGGGAATGATGTTTCTGTCATATAATCGGATTTCCTCCAAGCATTTTTTCACTTTGGTAAGATCCATGCCTTATACAAACGAAACAAGAGTTTAAAAATGGTCTGGTGACCTTTCAAAAAGTAGCTGTTACAAAACCTTTAGGAAGTTTACAGATGGCAGAAACATGGTGGCATGGCAAATAATGTCTCTCTGTTCCAGGAGGCTCTGGCTCTAACCAAGTCATTACAGTTTGGTGAAGTAAACTTTAATAAATTACAGAAATGTAACTGGAGGCAGATAATGTCAGATGTGAGATATGCCTTGGAAAGCAGTGTTGCAGAGAGATTGAAGTGTATCTGTGGGTAACACCATGAGCTCTTTATGCTGCAGTTAATAAGGATAATGCAACCCCCAGTGTAAGAAAGTGGGTAACAGCATTAGAAACAGACAGCTTTTGCTTTTATGGACAGCCCCAGTAACAAAAGCACTTGGTTGCTGTCTGTATTTCCAGAGGGACATGCATATTTGAAGAACTGCAGAAATTATCAAGGAGCACCACAAAAATTAACCATGTGCTGCACATCTGAAAGGGAAAGAGTATCTCTGAGCCCTGCTCAGAGGTACAGCACAGCAAAAGGTAGAAGGCTGTAATATTCCCCTGTAGCCTTAGGTCAATAAAATCTCTGCTGTGCTCCTGTCTCATACAGGGTATGTGTCTGGGGAGGAGGCACTGACAACTGCAGGAAACTTTTGTGTCTCCACGTTGCAAGAAGACTATAAACCAGGGCTCAGGCTGCAGAGCTAGACACTGGCAGGAGTGAGGAAGAATGACCCCATGCCAACTGCATTTTATGTTTTAGATCCTCACAAATGTTTTGTAAGGGATGAAAGTTCTGAGCAAGTTTGGAAAAGCAGTGAGTTAGAATGACCAGTGTGAGCAGTATGCTTGCATCGCACAGGGTGGAAAAGCAAAACTAAGCATACCTATGAGCTGAAATGGAACTGCAGATCTGAAGCCATTCCTTTGGGTGGATAATTTCACCTTAAAGGGCTGAAATTATTAATTCCTGGTGTTGTCTCAATACTCAGGGCATTTCCTTAGTTTCTGTGTGCACAGTATGAGCCTCATCACTTGAGTGTGTTGGGGACAGCCAGGTGAATACCTTGCACCCACCTGCCCAAGCACTGTCAGTCCATCTTTCCCTCTGCAGGTTGTCCAGCCAGTGAACCTATTTTTTCATACCGTTTATTTTCCAAGCTACAGATGTGCACAGTCCTGGGATATCAGCCTCAGCTCTGACAAATCCCTTACTGCCTGTCAGAGAGAGAACAGCCCCTCTGCAAGTGTCAGGTGCAAAAGCCCCAGTGTGGGGTCAGCAAAAGTGGATGCAGACATCTGGTTTTAGTAAACAAATTCTTCCTGAACTCCAAGCCAAGAGCAATGCAGCTTTTTCTTAGTCCCTGGGAGGACAGGACAAGACCCTGGACCCCAGATGTTTTCCAGCAGAACACTTATACAAAGCCTTCAGCAGAGGAGAGCCACATGGCTAGATAGATGTTAAACAGAGCTGGTCCCTGAGAGGATTGGTGGTGAGACAGGCAGTCTTGGCAGCTGAGAGCAACACAGCCCAGGACAGGGAGAAAAGCAGATAAGCCCCCAAAATCCCCATGACAGTGCAGTACAGCTACTTGGCTTTCCACAGAAACGCCTGAACGTGCTCTTAGTGAAAGAGCCTTGTGACAAAAAAGCCAGAAGAAGCTCAGTGGATGGCTGCAAATGAAAGGAGCTTGGTTGGCTCATTTGCAGAGTGGAGTGGGAATAGATGCCCTTCGACCACCCTGACCCCTCTAGTTGTGTTTCAACTTCCCTTGCATTTGCCTCAGAGCTGCCTCCCCAGCCCCACCAGCAGAACTGATGTTAAGACAGCTTTGTGTCTCTTGGGGCAGAGGAAGGTGGGCTGAAGTTTCATCCTAAACAAGCCAGGAGCCAGAGGAACTTGCACAGTTGTCAAATCAGCCAACTTCTCCTTATCTCTGTTGTGATTATTTCCTCCCCCTGCTGCATTCCTTGAATAGCAATACTTGTTCTGGAAATCCCTCTCCCCAACAGTTTCAGGCTGGAAATCTTTGACGATGCAGAAGCAGTCTGGTGGCAGAAGTTGCACTTGCCCTGGATCCGTGTGACAGGCTGCCCTGCCCATGTGGACCCACAGGGATGCCTGGGGGAAGCAATGCCCCAGTCTGGCAGCTGCTCAGGATGTCGTTTTTTTTTTTTTNTCGGTTGTTGTCCCATCACTTACAGCCCGTCTGTGATTCAGCACCTTGCTGCACAGCAGTGGTGGCACAGGAAAGCAGCTCATGCCTTCCAATTGTGCTGCTCCAACTCCCAACCTCCGCCTTGGCTTCAGGACTGTGCGAACCAAAGGAGAAACTACCTCCTACGGCCAAAGTACTGCAGCTCAGCTGCTGCCAAGCCCTTTGGCAGGTTTAGCTCTCTCTGGTGGCCACCATATGGTATTTCATGTCTTGCCCACTAAAGCGTTCATATCTGCACCGGTTCAGAGAAGATATGCAACCACAGGCATCTGTGTGAGCATGGGTGTTTCGGAGAACAGACAGTGATGAGGTGGGGCTCCTGATCTGTGTTTGACTATGCTGGCAGGAAAAGTAGTCTTGGGCCTGAAAACCACATTCTGGGAAGTCAAAAATCAAGAGAGGGAAAGGGGCTGTGGCATAGTTGTATGCTTTTCAGTCCTGGACACCTGGTTGGTGTCCTGGTCCCCTCAAGAGACAGTTGCAAATCAAGCACACAGGGAACATCCTGACCCAAAGAGGACTCAGTATGGAAAAGGATTGTTGGCACTGAACTGAGCAGATGTGCTCTTGACCTTAGCCTGATGTCAGTAATAGCTTGCATGACTAGAAAGCAGATCAGTGTCACAGATCAGGGACTTGTCTGACAGGTTTCTGGGGAGCAGAAGACACACAATGTGCTGATTCACAGGACAGTGCCATGCTGCAGCACACAGAGCACTCGTCTCCACCTGTGAGACCCTGGAGAGGCTGAAGGAGGGACACCCAGGTTTGTTGCTATGACCACCTCATGCCATTAAAGACCGTGCAGATGTCTACAGGCCAGACTGCCTGGAGGCACTGCTGTCAGGACCTGCAAAATCTGCCTGCCACAAAGCTGCACTGCTTCCAGCAGTCTGTGGACTTCTGCTTCAGCCAGAAAGAGACGCTTCATCTACATAGAAGATCCTTAAAGTAAGACAGCAAGACCTTTGAGTTGCAGATTGACCCAAATGGGTGAGCAAAAAGAGATGGGAAACAGCCTGCAAAGCACCAAAAAAGCCAGGCAGCATGGAGATGGATCAGAGGCTGAAAACTTTTGGCCATGCTCACATTCTTTCTCACTTGACCAAACGTTGCATTGGGCTGTGGGTCCACACTGCATATGGAGCAACATCTCTGTGTATCTTAGCCTGGGCCTACAGTACCTGGCAAAAAATCATCCTGAGGATCGTGTATGTCTCTGTTCACAAATGCGGTTCTGCAAGGTCCTTGTATTATAAAAAGGCAGCAGAGACATCTTGCAGTGGAACACAGAACAAAGAATAAGGCTGCTGGGCTGCAGAGGTGCCACAGTTCCAGGCAAATCTACGTAGTTTTGGAGGTCAAAACCCCATTATAGCAGTCCTGTGAGTCACTGCATAGAAGAGAACCAACACAATTCTGCACACCAAAATCCTATGGCAGAGAAAGCCTGAGTTGCAACATTTGTTTTGGCAGCCTCGAAGAAATAAATTAGCTTCACTAATGCTAATTCACTTCACTGCACACACAGAGATTTACAAACACATTGTAAGACAGCTGATGAGTCCTGGGAGCTGTGGCTGTATTAAGGAGAGAAGCTTGGGCTGTTTTGGACCCAAGTGCAGGTACTGCTTCGGACAGACATTCTCAGTGGCAGATGGGGCAAGGAGACTGCTCACAGGTTGCAGGACTTCATCGTAGTCTGGCCAAACCTTTGGACACGAGGAGGTGTGAAAACAGGCAAGGGTCTGTTAGAAGGAGGTGTCACCCTCTTCACAGCAGACAGGGACAGAGAACACACAGCCAAGAAGGGCAGCAGGGGGTTGGAGATGGACATGAGCTCTGAGGGATGGACATGGGACAGGTTTTTCCACATTGTGCTTAATTTGAGCTGGTTCCTGCTAGCAATCCTGTGATGCACCCAGAGGAAGCAAATGACCTTTCTCAGAGGAGTTTCGTGTTTCAAGCACAGCTTGCTCCCAGCACTCCAGTATTTACACAGCACTTACTGGTCTCAAAATAGAGCACTGGGGGGTTTTCCCACATCTTTACAGAGCCATTTGTCACTGGTATTGTACAGGGGGACACAGTGAGCTGGTAATTTGAATCTGTTCACGCATTCATCAGAAGAATGCCCCATCAGAAGAAAATATATTTTGCTGCACGTGTAAGATTGAAACTTATCTTGAATGCCAGAAAGGTTGACAGTGCTCAAATGTCTTTTCCCAGTCCAGGGAGGGAGAATTATCTGTCCATTTCTAATTGGCTTGCTTTTGGCCATCCTGAGCAGTGACACTGAATCTCTTCTTACACCCAAACTCCGCACAGTGAGTGCTGAAGATATTCACTGGGTGCATACCCTGGCCAGGGGCCCAACATGAATGGGTGCATGATGGATAAAGTCTTGCCTTTCCAGACAGACCTTCTCCTGATCGTTCTCATTAAAAGCAGATGATCAGAGGCCAGGGCTTGTGGTGAACTGCCTGAGAGTTTTATGCCCTCTGACTCCCATGGATGCAGAACGCAGAGTTTGCACTGCTGCTGCTAATGATAAATTGCAGGTCCCTGCTCAGTGCATGGCCTCAGTTGCAGTGGCACACGAAGAGCTCAGTGGTTCTTGCTAGTGCTTCAGACTGGTGACTCCTGCTCTCAAACTGCAGCTGCAAAGACAAACACAGTTGTCTCTGTGCCCAAGGGATAAGAGAGAACCATGAGAACCATGCTTCAGCTCTCCTGCCATCCAGGAAGTTTGAGCCAGTGCATATCTCGACACAGCATTTTGCACACTTGCAGAGCTCCAGCCAGCACGAGGCAAGAGCACAAGCATTCATGCTTGGAAGAAGCTCAAAGGAGCTTCATGCTAAAGAGAGCGCTCAGCCTTCAGGTGGGCATGGGCAACCCCCATTCTTCAAAAGAGATCCCCACAGCTCTCTTCAGCTGTGAGAAAAACTGACTTGATCCTTTCTTTGGTGTATTTCCTGCCCTCAGGGTAGCTCAGACCTTATACACACTACACTTCCCTGCCCCAGTGTTGCATTTTCCTGTGCCATACCTGGAACAAATCTCCCAGCCACAGCAGCAGGGAGATGCTGACTCAGGCCTTCAGGCTGCTATGGAAACCACAATTATGCCTGAAATGCCATCATACTCCCTTCTGCAAACCAACCCCCTAAAGCCCAGGGTAAAAGTCAGCTGTGGGCCAAACCCCAGCCTGGAAGGCACAGCTCCAACCCACTGGCAGCAGAAACTGCAGGGAGAGACTCATCGTGGCACTGCCACCCATGGGAGACAGTGAGGAAGCCCTACCCTTGCCACTGTCTCTCCTACAGTCTGTAGGCAGGCACGGCAAACTGAGGCTGGTCTCAGCTTCAGGAAGTGCTTTTTCTGTTTCAGCTTCAGCCCCACTAGAGACTCCAGTACTGGGTTTCCTTGCTACTTCCCTGTGCAGTCTGACTCACAGATGGCTCCCTGCCCCAAGACTCCTTCCCAATGGGCACACAGTGCTTTGTGGCCCCACATCTCACTGCTGTCCCTGTGTGTCCAAGGAAGAGGGTGCATGTGGGAAAGGTGCGTGCATGTGTTTACCACCATTTGGGCAAAGACTTGGCCCAGAGAAACTGCTGTTTGGATGCAAGAGAAAGATGCTTCCCTGCAGAAGGGATGCAGAGGGCTGGTAGGGTCTCTGGTCTTGAAGATACCACACATACAAATTGATAAGGCTCAGAACAGATGCACCTGACACTGGGAGTTAGCCTGCTTTGAGCAAGGGTTATGTTAAGAACACTCCAGACCTCTCTTCTGGTTTGTTCTTCTGACTGCCTGCCAGCTGGCTGTCCACGTTTCTGGAGGACATGTTCCATGGAAGATCCCCATTCCCTAAATTCAGGACTGTAACTTGCAAAAGACCCAGCACCCTTCCTCCCACTGCCATGACTGAGGCCAAGGAGAAAGACGTAGGGGTGCTGGTTGACAAGAGGCTCAACAGGACCCAGCCATGGGCACTCCCAGCCCAGAAAGCAAACATGTCCTGGGCTGCATCCAAAGCAGCGTGGGCAGCAGGGGAGGGAGGGGATTCTGCCCCTCTGCCCTGCTCTGGTGAGGCCCCACCTGGAACCCTGCATCCAGCTCTGGGGTCCCAGCACAGGGGGGAAATGGAACTGTTGGAGAGAGTCCAGAGCAGGCCACCAAGATGATCAGAGGGACAGAATGCCTCTGCTATGAGAACAGTCCAAGCAAGTTGGGGTCTTCTGCCTGAGGAGGAGAAGGCTCTGAGGTGACCCTGTAGGAGTCTTCCAGTACCTAAAGGGGCTACAAGAGACCTGGGGAGGAACTTTTTACAAGGGTATATAGAGATAGGACAAGGAGAAATGGCTTTAAACTGAAAGAGGGCAGGTTCAGATTAGATATTAGGAAGAATTTATTTACTGTGAGGGTGGTGAGGCATTGGAACAGGTTGCCCAGAGAGGCTGTGGATGCCCCAGCCTGGAAGTGTTCAGTGTCATATTGTACGGAGCTCTGAGCAACCTGATCTAGGGGAAGATGTTCCTGCCTTGGGCGGCCCGGACGGGGGGGAGGGGCGGCACGACTGAACTTTCAGTTTGCTTCCAACCCAAACCATTCCATGATTCTGTTATGTCCCAGCATAAGCAGTTCGTGCTACTTTAACACTACAAAGATGCAGGGTTAACAGTCCTACAGAGTGACTATTCTCTGGTGGCTGCTGAAGGTACCAGCCACAGCAAACCTACCAGGAAAGGGGGTCTCATGATTTAGCTTGGTGCCTTCCCCAGAGAGACAGACAGCTGATGTCAGATCAGCTGATGTCAGATAACGTTTCACCGTTTGGGGATGTGAAAGAGAATGAGTTCACAGCGGCTGCAAAAGTCCAGCCTGCAGGTGGATCATTAACACCTGATTGATTTAGTCTCGGCTGCCTCTGGCCGATGAATCATCTTTAAATGTGAGGGTGCAGGGAGAGATAAAAGGCCAGTGATAAACATCACTCCAGGGGTTGAGGCTGTGAAAAAGTAACCCGGGCACTTCCCAAATACAATTAACCTCAGATGCAGCCTTTAGGCGTCCCGTCCCTGCCCCCACTCTCGCCGCTTCCTGTTGGCTTCTGGAGGTGCTGCGTCCTGCCTGAAAACACAGGAGATGGGCAGAGGCGACTCTGGGTGAAGCCTTTTTCTGCTCCATTTACAGAATGACGGTAGGAGGAAAGCGGTCTGGCCCTTCACTTTGGGGTATCTCCCGTTGGTGTGACCCAAGCTGACCCATCCCTGGGCAGCACTCTCTACCCCTGTTCCCCGCCCCACAGGTTCATCTCAGGTATCAGACCCACGTGGAGACAAGAGACCCAACCCATCCTCTCCACCCGTTCCCCAAACCTGCTTAGCTACCACTTAGTGTCTCTCTGCACTGGCATTTCTTCCTGCCACTTCTCCTCAGTTCCAGCTGTGAGAAACGGAGCTCAAGATAAAGAATTTTTGGTAAAGTTTCATAAGTCATAAAACAGAGACAAAAAGTCCAGCGCTGGGGTGCTCCTGGCGGACAGCCAAATAACACACTGGTATATACCGATAGTGTTATTTTTATACAGTTCCACCGCTGAGCTATATGCATATTTATGTGTTTTATACATTATTCAAACATTCTTGTGAATTTTCTGATGTTTTAGGAACTTCTTTGTTTGGCTTCTTCACACTCCGGTTTATCTGCATGACATTAGCTGTGTCAGGTCAGTATATTTTACTTCTTGCGACTCCGCCCTGATGTTTCACATCCTCTGATAAGGATTTAGTATGTCCTCCTTAGGTTTAACATGGCATTCTTTAATTGCCTTCCGGTGTTCTGGTTTGTGCCACAGTTATCTTATCACTTGGAGGATTTAGTCGAGGGAAAGGGCAACAACATGATCACTTTACACCACTTGTTTGGTTACATAGAGGTATTTTATCACTTAGTGTTCGGCTAAGGCCTATAATATAGTGTATTTACCCTGCTAGTATTTCTAGAAACTATGCACTACATATGTAAACTTATAGATTTTGTTATACTGACAAACAGCTAAATAAAGGCATAAATGATATTATATCTCAGTATTTATGATTAATGCAAAAACTAAGATATAAATGTGAAAGCCAATATCATATTGCACTCTTCTTTTTTAACACAGCCATGCCCCTGGGCAAACGGCTCTACACCAGCTCACCACAGCTTCAATCCCCTCGGGAAGCTGACTCCTCCCTGGTCTACTCCTTCTTGGGTCTCTCAGTCCTAGGAATACTGACCCAGAGATGCCCAAGCCATTGGATGTGTTGAGTGCAATTAATTACTCATGCTGATTATTCATTCCTGGCTGACTAACATCCCCCAAACCAAACACCCATCTGTCCTCACATTGAAACACAGAAATGTTTTTTCAGACCTGGTGTTAATAAAAGATACTGATTTGCATTTGGGAGAACAAGAGGAAGACTGAAGAGGAGAAGAGGGGTGATGGTTCTTGTACAAGCGAATCTTTCTGCCATAAAATGCCTGGTTAGCTCTTGAGTCCTCTTGTATCTGTGTGCAGAGAGGAGACAGATGTTGCTGATGCTGTGCTGTTTTAGCTGTTGGTCCAAAATTTGTGCCTGGACCTGATTAAACTGAAATCTTATAGCTTCTCCAAAGTATTCCATCTATGGTAATGTGAACACACTAGACAAAAGAGTCCAAAGAAGAAAAAAAATCTTCATCATTCTGGCATTTTTTGGCTAAGAATAATTACCCACAGAAAAAACTTCAGACCAAGGCTCTTATTACAATACCAAAGAACTCTATCTTCCATCCCCTCACTGGGCTCGCTTGTGAGTGAGAATAAACACAAAAATCGGGACAAAGGGATAAATCTAATTTCTGTGTTTGGGGAAATTTTTTGTTGGAAAGATAAAGCAGTAAGGAGTTCCTTTGTTAGCAAAGAAACTGCTGCTTCTTTTGTGAGCAGCTTCCATGTGGCTGTTGGTTGCACGAGTAAGTGATTATCATGTTTCAGTAACATCCTGAAAACTCTGAAAAAACCCAAAACATAATGCCATTGCAATGTCTCAACAAATCAAATTTCTAACCCCTGCCGTCAGAGTTACAGTATTTCTGGGACTACAACAGAAAATAAGGGCAGAGCTATAAAGATCCCCCTTTGGGGGAAATAAGCAACTTCTGCTAGTGTTTAACGCCATGGCTGCTGCTGCACCAACAGCTTAGGGCAGAGACTGTTCCAGCCATTGCAGCAAACCCTGCTTCATGCAACATGAGATTGTACGATAGTCAGAAACCCACCCAGTAGGAACCACAGTGGTATTGGAAAAAGCAACATTGTTGTGGCCAAGGACCCCAGGCCTTCAGAGAAAATGCCACCTAGCAGCAGCAAAACATAACAACAAGCAGTAGACAGTAGACAGTGCCAAAAAACTGTCATTTTGGCTGAGAAAAGAACTGGCTGTGTTGCAAGACTCACTAACCTTTACCTCACCAGCATACTGGAAGTGATGGCCCTGGGAGGAACGTAAAGGATAGTGCTGCTGCACCCTGCACCCTTGCACAGCTCTCACAGCTGCCCAATCCAGGCAATGAGTTATTTAGGCCATGCCAGCAGGGCTGTGTATTGTTCATTCCAGTGCCTAATGTACAGCATGACATTTTGCCTGCTGTTTTCTGCTAGCATGCCAGCACACTTCAGCCTCCCTGCTTAAACTCCTGCGTTTCCACCGCTCTGACTACCTGTAACCTCAGCAGTTTTGCAGAGGGCTGCAAAAGAATCTTGAACTTGGCCAGCATCACTGTCCATTTCCCCTTACTGTAATGTGTCATCTTGAAAAGCTTTTTGGAGTCACAGCTATATAAGAGTCTTCAAAAGCCCTCCACTGGACTGGCTGTGGTCCTCCTTGTACAGTTTAGTAAGCAGTTCACATTATACACAATGAGAATTACTTTCGGCCTATGTTCAAGCTCTTTTCACAGTTACCTCAAGTCCTATTCACCCGTCACTTCTCAGTCTGAACCAATGCTCAGGGCTATTCCTCCCTCACCCCTGTGTACCAGATGCTGCTGACACTTCTGCTTGTTGAGCTGTGTAAAAGTCCTGGTGGTCCAGTCCCCCCATTTAGAGACATCCCTCTGGACCAAAGCTCTGCCTTTCACCATCTCAGCCTCTCCCTCATAATGATTATTTTCAGCGCTGTAAAAAACAGAAATAGAATATGTAAGTATCTGCATATGCATGTGTGGTGAGAGAGACAGAGAGAAAGAGAGAGAGAGATACAGCTTTCCTTTTTTCTGCAGACATGTGCTGTTGCACTTCTGGTTTTTATGTTCCCTGGCGAAGAAATACTTCCACTAAAAGCAATAAATATAAAAATACTCAACGAACAAAATGAGTACGAAACAGGAGCCAAAGTTTTCTTCAGGTTCATATCTGTAGGTGCCAGTAACCATCTGGGACCTTTACTGGATCCTCTACCAATTCCTTGGCCTCTGTGTGTTGGAGTGGTGCTGTGACTTGGCCAACAAGCACAAAAAACCCCAGGTGATCAAAGAACTGATAACTGCGTGGCAACCTGCCCTTTTGGTAAAACTGTTCTGGGGTGGCAATTAAAGAAAAAGGCTCTGTACAACCTTCCCACCCCAACAGTAGTCCAGCTAAGGCAAATTTGTTCTCAGTAAGTTCTTGTTTAGAGGAAAATAAATAAAACCTAAGTACACTTGCCATTACAGCAGAATCCTGTGAAAATTTAGGTTGGAAGGGAACCTCTGGAGATGCCCAGCTCCAAAGCCCTGCTCACAGCAAAGACAGCTTCAAGGGGCTTGCACAGCCAAGCTGGGAAGTCTCAAAGGTCTCCATCAGTTTTTGTTTCCTTGTAGTGTGAACATCAGACTCACAGCCAGCACTCATTGCATGGTGTGCCTCCTCAGACACCCTCAACATTGGCAGGCATTGTGGGTGTGCTTATTGCCATTGTTGCAAGCACAGGAATCCACCACCAAAGCTGCCACAACTTGGATAGGCAAAGGTACAGTGCACCAGGGAAGGAGAAGGTCTCCACCCCTGGGGAGTGGTTGCTGGACAAGGCTGCACAAAGCCACAGCTGTTCTGACCTCATTCTGGGGAGAGACGTGCTGTATGCCAGGGCAGGAGACCTTCAGAAGGCCCTGCTGGATTCTGTACTGTTGGGTCTCATGTGACCTTACATGCCACGCTGTGCTCAGCTGCAGCTCCTGGCCATTCCGGGCAGGTGAGAGCAGGAGGAGTTGTGCGGACACAGAGGTGCACCCTGGGCTGCCCCTGGTGCTCACCTCCACTCCCCAGGGACATTTCCAGCCCCTGTCACCTCTGAGCTGAGCTGCTTCAGATTACTCATCCCTGGTTTNGGAACCCAAAGGCTCCACCACCAGGAGCACTGCTGGGGTTCTGAAACCAGTCAGGTGAGACAAATTGGTCATAAAAGCAGCAGTGGCGAAGGTACTTTACTAAGTTACTCAATGAAGCGTAAAACGTGGTCTGTGGTATATACAATGGAGATTAAATCACTAGATATTGCCTGCAGCTTCTCACGTTGCACAGATAAAAGAAAATACTACCTAGGTGCAAATGCCTGGAAAGTTTGGCATTGTTCTGAGATGAGTGCAAACTGACCCACCCTGGCAGCTGTGTTCCCACCTTGTCTTTGAAGGGATTCTGCAGGCAACTGTTTTGTTTTGTCTGCAGTCAGATAGCTTTCCTCCCTTTTCCAGGAGGAGCTGGGCATCCACCACTCCGTTTGGGGTTCTGACTATGAAAACAGTAAGAGAAGGGTACCAGCAGGTATTTCCAAGACTCTCAAACTTTGACTTCAGCCCCTTGAGAGGTGTGTGTGTGTGCTTGCCAGTGACAGGGACAGAATGCTCAGGGATCTCATCCAGCTACCCTGCTGCATGATGATATTACAGGTATTTATTAAAAACCAAAATCACTTGAAGTTGAAGGGTTGCGCTACTCAACCAATTGTGCCTTGTCCACTCTGCGGTTTGTTACGGCCAGGCTACACACAAAGGAGCAGGAGGACACCAGCTCTCGTGCTGCCTTCACAGACAAAGAGCAGTACAGGCTGCTGGTGTGTATGTCCCGGTGCCAGCCCCCTCCTGTCAGCGCATCCCTCTCTAGCCATCAGGGAAAAAATGCCTGGTGAGTTTCCCCGCGGCCAGGCTTCTACACAAATAGGTCAGAGGAGCAGTGGTTGTTGTCGACTCCCTCAGTCTGGGAGAAAGCACCCTTTTCCAGCTGCACACTGCCCTTCCTAAGCCACAGTAGCTGGTCTCCTGCACTGAACCCCGCAAGAAACACCCAGAGGTAGAGACATGGCAAAATGAAGGGCAAGCTGCTTGGATATTTTGAGGCACCAAGACTGCTTTTGTTTGGAGTACCAGGGAGGAACGGCCTGAAGGGAGAGCTCCGAGAAGAACAAGAAATTTCAGCTACCTGGATGCTTTCTTGCCATGGTACACAGAACAGGGTGGTGGCCAGCATGTGCTATCAAACCCTAGCCCTCCAAGTCTGCAAACTGGGTGCAGATTCAGCCTCACCATGCTGTCAGACAGTTTGGTTTTCTCCAAAGCCAAGTCTCATCACAGGCAAAAGCATTTCACACTGGTGGCAGAATGGTGAGACCACTGCTCCTGGAGATCAGGCTGAGTGTCTTGCTGGTGCTGATGATCTCAAGGCAAGGACTGGCACTGGGGCTAACCCTGAAGAAAAGCTGCTGCCTACCAAGCCACAAACACAATTTCCTGTCCCTTTCTTACTTCTACTGCTCATTTTATTGCCTCTTGCCTCATTGGTAAAAGCATCCTTGCCCAAGATTACAGCTCAGAAGTGTAACACAGCCTGCAAGTTAAATATACTCAATCCTATCAAACTTCACCAGGAAGGGTCGTTACTAATGATTAGCCTACAGTTACACAGAAATTAGTCTTCTCACAGTTCCCCCTTGTCTACAGTCCTTAAAAATGAAAGATAAACGTCTTGAACAAGTTTTTGCCTGTGAATAACAGCTTCTCAGCCTAGTTTTTAATTTCACTTCTAACCTTGAAGCAGTTTTGACATGAGTCACACACTAAAATCACTCAAATGGGTTGGAAAATCCAGCTTCTAAAATAAGTCTGTAATGTGGCCTCCTCCTCCAAGGCAATACAGCTGAGGTACACCATGCCACATTTTGCTTTCATGAGGCCTCCTCTGCTGTTTGTGCACCCAAATCAACGCCTTTCTGTCCTCACATCACAAGCTGGTTTAAGACTTCAAAACCATGCAGATTAGGAACATAGCAGCCACCTCTGTGAAAACTGCGCAGAGGTGCCTGTGGCTCTATTTTTTTAATGCATCCAGTGCCATGCACCAGTGCATAGCTGCATGCGTGGCTTCTGCAGACACTTTCTGCTAATTGCAAGTGGAAACACTATCTGGAAACTCTCCTTGCTGGGAACCCCAGCAACTGCCTACCGTCTGCAAGCTGTGCTGGATCTCCCTGTGCCCCTCACTGCAAACAGCATAAAATCAACCTGCACCAAGCAGTGCCCAACCAGCCTCAGGTCATCTAGCTGCTCCTCACAGCCTGAGGAAGGTGCCAGCATCTCCAAGATGCCCAAGCCAGGAGTCAGCTGGGCAAATGAACTCAGATGAAGACAGTTGGCAGTCTGAGCATGGGTCCTTTACATGCTGCTGCAGACCCCACGTGGGCAAATATGAAGAGCCTGAGGCAAGCTGGAGACTCCCTATCACCACCTGTTTACCCATACCAGAGTCCAGTCCCTGCTGCAGCTGGATTCGGTCCTCTTACCTGCAGCTGTGGGGGAGGCTTGGTCTGAAACAGGATATGAAACCTCCAGCCTAAGGACTGCAGGTGGGCACTAAATATAGGTTTAGGAAATCTCTGACCACACTTGGGCCATCCTTTCACCTCTCAAAAGGAGAAGTAAGAATGATTCCAGCTCTAAATACACTCTCTACCACTCATCTTTTGCAGCAAGGCCACTTTCCAGGGAAATAGTAGTTCCTTCTGCGGTCTCTGGATTCCTGGCCAAGAAAAATGGAAACCCTGGGCAATTCTCAGGACCCTTGCCAACCCACTGCACAGGCATCTGGTGGAAAGGGGATTTCAACCCATCACAAGAGAGATAAGAAAACGCCCATGATTAATATCAACCGGTTGCTGTTTCAGGAGGAAGGCCTGTCACCTGATTGGATCTCAGCAGGTTGGAGGAATCAGCCAGAAACAACCTCATCGATTTCCACACAGGAGCAGTGATTCTTCCTCACCACTTCATGCTGCTGAAGACTCATCTCACTACTCCATCCTGCAGCTTGGCCTACAAGGAAAACACTGACAGACTGGAAAGAATCCAGCAGTAACCACTGGAGTGGAGATGAGGCTGCAGCATGGGGTGTATAGAGAGACACTGAGGGAACTGGGCTTTTCCAGCCTGGAGAAGAGACAGCTGGGGAGTTCTCACAGGGGCCATCCACTTCCTGAATGGTGGTCATGGAAAAAACAGACACAGACTGTTCCAGAGGCAGACAAGCCTGGAACAAGGACATGGGGGAACACATAATATGCTGCAGGATAGGACATTCCAACTGGGCATAAAAAATTTCTCCACTGAGGGTGGTATGACTTGGAGGTCAAGTCTCTGTCCTTGCAGGTATGCAGAACACAACATGGCCAAACGCCACCTGGTCTAGCTTTGGACTGGGCAGTTGAACTGCAGACCTCCAGAGATGCCTTCCTACCAAGACCTCCTGGAAATTTGGTATTAGAGAGAATATGGCTGCCTTCCTTTGGAACTCTGGGCTCCCCCCTGCTCTGAAATGTCCCTAGTGCCTAGGACATATCTGAGACACAACGTACCTCTCCCTCACCATCCCCGGGCTGCTTTCCTCCTTGTGCAATGTTAACATGGAAGTGAGGATTTTCAGTGTTGTTTCTTCACAGCCTGGCAAAGGCTGGAAGCTGTGTGTCCCAGCAGGCTGGCCTGGAAGAAAGGTCTCAACCAAGAGCTGAGCTGGAGCAGGCACCACTGTACTGCAGAGTGCTGTGCACTTCCACCTGGCCCAGCAAATAAAACAATGCTGCAACTCAGAGTCCTCTAACATACCTTTACAGATCTTCTCTGCTACCTCTTTGAGAAGTATTTGTGTCTGTCCATCTGCAGTTTTATTGATGCAGAACAGTGACAGAGCAGCCAGGGGAATGAGACAAGGGTGGAAAATGACTGCAGGCATGAATTAAAGTATTCAGCTTGTCCAGCTGAAAGAGATTTTTGCCAAACGATTTTATAAGGAATTAGGCATTTTACAGGAAAAGCAGGGCCTCTCCTCTCATTTCCTTTCCCCTCTCCTCTATGAACTTCAAAGGAAAGAGGGGTCAAAACAGAGGCCAGGCAACTGGAACTGAATTCCTGAGCCCTATGGCCTAATTAGTCCAAGATACATTTCATTGGGTATCTTTCAGAGACTGGCCTAAATTAGCAATCTTCCCTGCTGTGCTGCAGAGAGTCCGGTGAAGCCAGAGTGTGGTCTGCAGTTTGCAGTGCCCCAGCATCACCAGAGCTCTTGGGCGGGGGCAGGGGGGGGGAATGTCTCAGTCCACGCGCCACTGACACAAGGCTCTCCCAGCTCCCTCCAGGCTTTCTGTGGCCACAACTAAAATCCCCTCTTCAGGACAGGGAATGTCTCCACAATTAAATCCCGCTCTCTGCCATGTCCCTACCTCCCTGGTTCTTGCCCCAGAGCTGCTGGTGACTGCAGCTGACTAGCAGCCCCAGAGTTAGGTAGCTGCTGCCCCTCCTTGAGTCAGCTGAGGCTATCAAAAGAGTCTTCAGCCATTTGGAATTACCCTTCCAGCACTTATAGGCAGGTGTTAAACCTCCCTTCTGCCTCACCTCATCCAGGCAAGCCAAGCCTAGCTCCTGCCAGCAGACCATGTGCTCCATGCCCTTTCCTGCCTTGCAGCTGTTTGCTGGTCCCCCTCCAGCTTCTCCACATCCTTCCCCAATGGATACCCAGAAGAAGAGATAAAAATGTCCTTTAATCTGTGTCTCCTCACATGGCCCAGCATGTGGTCTGC
The DNA here is from genome assembly GCA_013400775.1 of Chaetops frenatus. NCBI lineage: Eukaryota > Metazoa > Chordata > Aves > Passeriformes > Picathartidae > Chaetops > Chaetops frenatus. The sequence goes on along the minus strand of VZTR01026744.1, from coordinate 170,447 downwards.
CTCACCAGCAACAACAAATAAAACTTGGTTTTGCACACAGGTTTAACAATTCTCTGGAACCACACATCAATCTCAATTCACAGGTCTCTCTCCCTGTGAGACATACTGGTCTTGGGGTGGGGTTTTTCTTTAGGGACCCATAAAAAGTGTTCTCAAGAACTGAGAAAGAGAAACCAAGGAGGCTGTTTCCCCTGCACAGCCTCTCTCAACAGGCTGGCCTCAGAGGGGTGCATCTTGTTTTGAGACTACAGTAAATGCACTTTGATGAAAGGACTAATTTCCAGCCTTGTGGCCTGAAAGCTGAGAAAAGCCAAACTTCACTGTAGATCACCAGAGTAATTCAGAGAGCAGAGAGAGGACATCACTTTCACTGCAAGCTTATGTGGCCTCCTGGTGCCATAGCAGAGCTCTGGAGCATAGGAAACAAGCCTGGCAGCTTGTGAGGCAGCTGACAGCTGCACATGAAGTCAGGTGTCTGACTGGCGGGGAATGTGATGTCCTCATGGATATGGGGTGGGCTGTGATTCTGCATCCCATCCACCTCACAGATCCTGCTCCACAGCCAGTGCAGACTGGTGACCTGCTCAGCATAAGGCACACCTCACTCCCGGTTGGGTGCACCAGCTGCTCTCCCAGAGAAGCAAGAGGAGGATGCATGAAGGAGGGGAAAGCAGGAAACTGACTACTCTTGAATCAGGAAGAATCAAAAAAATATTTTATTGAATTTTCTGCCAGAAAGAAAGGTAAACATCTTGCCTTAAAAAATTTTGATTCCACTGTGCTTGCTCAGCTTCCATTTAAAGAATGGACCTGGGACCACTGAGGACTGGGGTCAGCTCTGGTGTACTACAGATAACTGTGCTGCGTAACTGCATCAAGACTGTTTATTTCCCTTTGCATCCACTTCCCAATGGAGCCAAAATACGAAATGGAAACCTCTCTTTCCCTTATGTAATGCTCTGCCAGAGCTGGCATCCTGTGAGTGTTGGCTGGAAAGATCTCTGGAGGGCTCCAGGCACCGGACTGCTGCCAGCACCAGATCAGATTGGCCATAGCTGTGTCTAGCCACAAAGTCAAAGTCTGGTTCTTGTATGTTTGCATAGCACTAGGAGCACTGGGACCCTTTACTCAGATGGATTTCATGGAGAGCACAAGGTTTACCTGGGATGTCCACTCCTTCTACATCTATCAGGGAAGGCAGGCCAGACGGGGTAGGTAAACCAGCATGTGTACAGTCTATTAGCAGGTTCCTGTGCTGAATTCACCTCTCAGAAAAATGCCATCCTGAGGACTGGGACAGTTCGGGACCAGGTAGCCTGCCTGTTGGGTTTTTCCTGCTAGAGGCCATTAACACTGGAGGGAGAACAGCAAGAGAGCACCAGGTGAATTCACTGAGGAATTGAGCCAGATTCCTATGTGCTGCCAGCACAAAAATAGCTGCCATCTTTAGATTTTATGGCTTTTCTTTGTTAGAGGCTGGATCAGACTTGTTTTCAAAACAACCTCCAAACAACATAAATATACCTGTCATTGAAAACAAATAAGCCTAGAACAATTAAACAATACTTCCCTGAAGTAATCCCTACACCTCTGTAAAAGCAGCTAAAAAAATTAGTTGGGATCACAGAGAGGAAACAACAGAACTCAGAACGTTAGCCATGTACCTCGCTTGCTGTTTTTTCAACTTCATGCTATTGGATTACTTTCTTAAGTACTCTGGGGGCAGAGACAGCAAAGAACAGCTTTCCTTGGCAAAGGGAGGAAGTTTCTCACACACTGCTGTATTTTCCATGGCTCATCTAGCGAAGTGCACAGGCCTGAAAAAACAGCAAGAAAATATCCCTCCAAGAGGGGCCAATACCGTGGATTCCACATCCTCATGTACCGGCAGTCTAGTACTGGTATCAGGCTGGGTGGTGTCACTGGATCACTGGATGGGAAGGTGGGAAGTGCTGCAGAAAGGCATGAGCAGCATGATCTTGGTGCTGCCCAGGAAACAATGAGCCTCTCTGCCTGACAAGGAAGCTTATGTGCAGCCAGGAGGGTCACAGTGAGTTTTACTCATCTTATAGCACTAACCAGGGCTACAAGGCTTTTGGCCTTACTCAGAGTCCAAGCAGGAGAGATGGACTGCCAGACCCACCTTAAGTGTGTTTAAAGGAGAGTTGTCTTCTCATGCTCATCCAGGTACCACTGAAGGGCTCTGCCCGGTAGAGCAGCATTCTTGCAATTCTTCGTCCATAATTAAAGCAACTAAAACATGCTATTAATTTCCCTACTCATATTGCTTTGTGCAATGTCATTCTTTCTTACATGACTGCACTCTTGAGATGCAGAGCTCACAATGGCTTTTTAAGGCTTGCAAACGGCAAATAACACCCCGGGCCTGCACCTGCAAACCTGCACATGCAAAGAAACAGGTGGCCAAGGAACTGTTGTGTGCCCTCCTTGCCAGAATGCCTGACCTGCAGCCATGTCTGTGTCACTGCAGGGAATCAGAATTCTGAGATCCCTGTGAATGAGACAGTGAATGGAATCACAGAATCAATGAGGTTGGAAAAAAATACTGAGGTAATTGAGTCCAACCTATGACCGCATGCCACCTTGTCAACCAGACCACAGCAACAAGAGCCACATCCATTCTTTCCTTAAACACCTCGAGGGACGGTGACTCCACCAGCTCCCTGGGCAGCCTATTCCAATGCCTAATCACCCTTTCTTGTAAAGAAATTCTTCCTGATGTCTGACCTGAACATTCCTTGTGTAGCCTGAGGCACCATGTCCTCTCATCCCGTCGCTGGTTGCCTGGGAGAAGAGGCCAACCCCGGCCTGGCCACAACCTCCTTTCAGGGAGTTGCAGACAGTGATAAGGCCATCCCTGAGCCTCCTTTTCTCTAGGCTAAATAACCCCAGCTCTCTCAGCCACTCCTCTTAGGGCTTGTTCTCCACTCCCTTCACCCGCTCCACTGCTCTCTGGCATCTCAGTGTCCTTCCTGCACTGGGGGGCCCAGAACTGGACTCAGCACTCGAGGCACAGCCTCGCCGGTGGCGAGTACATGGGGACAATCCGCGCCCAAGTCCTGCCGCTCGCACTATTGCTGCTACAGGCCAG
>VZTR01026744.1:142914-156910 GCA_013400775.1 Chaetops frenatus | reverse complement strand
TTTTTTGTTCTGTTAATAAACTATTTTTATCTTTGAAGTTTAGGCCTGTTTTGCATTTCTCTTAATCCTTATTCTCATGAAACCACTACACTGCACTCTCGCCTGGTGTGAGCAGGCGAGCAGGTGAATGTGAAACCACTACACCCAGTTAAGCTTTAGCTTCCATAGCTTCATCCCTGGATGCTCACACATCACATATGTGTTCCTCCCAATTTAGCCAGCCTTGGTTACACCTTCCAGATGACTTCTTTCTGTGTTCTGATTTAGCCAGGAGCTCCTTGTGCATCCCTGCAGACCTGGCCATTTTTGCTTGACTTCCTGTTCACTGGGATGGACTGCTCTCAAGCCTGGGGGAGGTGAGCCTTGAATATTAACTGACTTTCTTGGGGCCTTCATTCCAGAGCCTTATCCTTTTGGGTGCTTCCATGCAGATCTTTGAAGAGATTAGTCTGCTCTTCTGAAGTCCAGAGTTGAGAACTGGCTTTTCATCCTAGCCCTTCTCAGTATCCTGAACTTCACCATCCCACCAGCCAAGGCTGCCTTTGACCTTGACAGTCCCAACAAGCTATTTGGTTTTGAGTAAAAGATCCAGCAGAGCACCTCTCCTTGTTGGTTTCCCTATCAGTTGGGTCAGGTAGTTCTCATTGATGCACTCTGTGAGCCACCTGGATTGATTATCACAGAATTGTTATGGTTAGAAGGAACCAATGGAGAACATCTAATCCACCTTCCTGCCCAGGCAGAGTGTGAGAAGCCAATTCAGTTTTGTTACCATTGCCTCAGCGATGGTTGTCAGAGGCACATGGGGGTGGGGTTACGTGTGTGCCATGTCCAGGAGGCAGCCAAGAGAAGATGGAGGAAAGCCTTGTCTCTGGGATGACTGTGCCTGGCAACCATTTCACCTCTCCCATGGGACAGGCAGGCAGCAGGGGAACACCACAGACCCTGCACCCCAGAAACCCTCTCTACTTGATGGTGAAAGGTCTCGACCAATGGACTGCAGAGGAACATTGGACTGGGCTACTGGCCTCCTGTCAGCAGGCAGACATTGGCAGGAGCCAGGGGCAGAAAAAGTAACTGTGTCACAAGCCTTGGTGGCTTTTGGGTTTTATGCTATTGGGGGGCTGTTATGTCCTTTGTCTTTTGACTTTTTGAGAGGGCTTTTCTAACATGCTCTTTCAGTGTGGTCTGTTGCTTTTGGGACCTATTTGGTCTTTTGCTTTAGGGGTTTTTGAGTCTTATGCCTTTACCCTGGTCCCAGCCTGTCTTTTAGCTCTCCTGCCCTCGCTGGCTCTTGCTCACCCTCGTGTCTGTCCTGCTTCCCTGTGTCCCTGACCACGCCCTGCCTGCTTCGTCTCTCCATCCTTGCCTGAGCCCCCTGTGTCCAGCTCTGCCCGACTCCCAGCCTGCCCAGCACCCATCTTCACCCATCCTCAGNGCTGTTATGTCCTTTGTCTTTTGACTTTTTGAGAGGGCTTTTCTAACATGCTCTTTCAGTGTGGTCTGTTGCTTTTGGGACCTATTTGGTCTTTTGCTTTAGGGGTTTTTGAGTCTTATGCCTTTACCCTGGTCCCAGCCTGTCTTTTAGCTCTCCTGCCCTCGCTGGCTCTTGCTCACCCTCGTGTCTGTCCTGCTTCCCTGTGTCCCTGACCACGCCCTGCCTGCTTCGTCTCTCCATCCTTGCCTGAGCCCCCTGTGTCCAGCTCTGCCCGACTCCCAGCCTGCCCAGCACCCATCTTCACCCATCCTCAGCCCTGTCCAGGCTCTGGCCCTCCTGCCCAATCCCCCCTCACCTTGTGTCTGGCTGCCCATGACCACAGGTGCTGTCCCCAGGCAGGCAGCATGCACAGCCCNTGTCTTGGGGACATCGACGCCACGCCCCACCCTCCAGTGGTAATGCCCTCTTTTTCCTTCTGTCTCCTCTCTCTCTCTCTCTCTCTCTGTCTGTCTCTCTTCCATTTTTCTTCCTCTTGCTCTGTCTTCTCTTGCCTTACTTAGTAGTGTAACTCCTTTTTATTTTATTTTGGTTTTTCTTGCATTACCAATAAGCAGTTCTCAGATACATTGTTTGCCTTGTTTGGTTCAATTTCCTTCGTGACCATCTATTTTTAAAAGAACTCCTTACCGTTCCCCACAGTGGAACGTGACACAGGGTCATTTAGAGCAGGTGGCTTTTGAGTATCTCCAGAGAGAGGGAGTCCATGTCCAGTTCCAGTGCTCTGCCACCTTCAAAAGAAGTTCTTCCCCATGTTGAGGAGAGCTCAGCCACTCCTCATACAGCTTCCCCTCAAGGCCCTTCACCATCTTTGTTGCCCCTCTTTGGATGCTCTCTAACAGCTCAAAGTCTTCCTTACACTGTGGCACCCAGACCTGCCCCCAGCACTCGAGGTGAGGCCGCCCCAGTGCAGAGCAGAGCAGAGCAGGACAATCCCCTCCCTTGCCTGGCTGGTGATGCTGTGCCTGCTGCACCCCAAGATAGGGTTGGTCTTCCTGGCTGCCAGTGCACACCAGGCAATTCTCACCCATAAACTCTCAGCTTGTTAATTTGTTCCTGCATAGAGCTTGATATATTCCTCTCTCATGTAAAAAGAAACTCCACTACCTTGCTTCTCTGACATTTCTCTGTCCTCTCTAAAAAGGACATGCTCATCCATGACAATAGTCCAGTCATGTGAGTTATTCCACCATGTGTCAGTAATTGCAGTGAGATCATGGCCCTGTTTATTCCCCCTGCTGCATCTGTTTGTATACAGACACTTCAGGCATAATCAAAGAATGGGGTTCCTGAGAAGGAATGAGAGAGAATTAATCATAGCCATAAGTACCCATGATGTGTTTTGTGCTTTGATCCTCAACTCCAGCGACAGCCAAGGAACATTTGTCTCTGTACTGGTTTGTATGACCTACTCCCCAGGAGGAAGCAATGGCACAATTTGGACCCCACTCCTTGAGTCCTTCAGTTTAAAGCCCATCTCATCAAACTGGCCAGCCTGCTGCCAAAGACTCTCCTGCCCTTTTTAGCCAGGGGCATCCCATTCCCTCATAACAGGCTAAAAATTACTAAAACACAACCCACTGTTGTAAAAGCCAAAACCTTCTCAATGGCACCAGCCATGAAGCCAGACATTGATCTGCACAATGTGTATGCCTCTGGCTGTCCTGATTTCTCTAACAGGGAGAACAGCATGAGGAGATGACTTGGGCATAGGGATGACTTGGGATGTTTTTCACCTGCCTCACCAGGGCTTCATAGTCTTCCTTGATCCCACCTATTTTTTGGCTTGTGGTGTCATTTGTACCCATATGAAAAAGTGGTGGGGGTAGTGGTCTATGACAGGTCAGGGTACCCCCTTGGCAACACCATGGATCCTAGCTCCTGAAGGGTGGGATGCCCCTTGTGACTGTCTATCAGGCCAGCAGATGGACAACTTAGTGCCCACTACAACCACTGGATGTTTCTTTTTACAGTAATCACCATGTGCTGCTCTTTTTTTGGCCTTGCTCATGGACATCTAAAGCCTCTAAAGCATCAGATCTGCATTTTTGGTCTGCATGCGGAAGGGTGGAGATTGAACTGGAGCCCTGCTTTTGTGGGTCACCAGGATGCAAGGTGCCTCAGGCTCAGTGGTATCCATTGCAGGTATGTGCTTCTGAAGCCACCTACCTATCTCTGCTTCCAGTCTCTCTAATACTGCACAGCCAACTGATGACAATGTCTCTTGTCATTCAGCCACCAGTCACAGCTGGTCATCCACCTGTGCATACTTTGTGCAGGTACTAGCCTTTTCTTCAGGAAAGTATCTGGGCATCTGCTGAAAGTTAGCACCTGTACTGACACCTCCTTCCTCACCAGTTCTGTCTGCATGGAAGCATCAGGCTTCTCAGGGGCTGTCTCAGTGGACACACTGGCTTTGGCTCTGGAATGCCCACCATTACAGCTGACCACTTATCGGAGATGAGTATCTACTTATATTATGATGGTGATGATGACGACGATGTTTACAGCAGCAGTTTACAGGGTTGTTGAAGTCCCATTCTTCGGGCACTGTAAGAGTGCTCATTTTACCCAAGAAAACCATGAACCTGACATTTATGTGTGGTTTTCAAAAAGAGTGGCTTAAATCAAACCTCACTTTTCTTCGAATGCTTTCCTAATGCTCTGAGCACGAATCAGTCACAAACATGTCTTCCCAGGTGAAGCTGCTAATGAAAAACCATAGGGCAAGTTGCTTGCTTAACCTTGTGTCACACTGCAAGTTCAGAGCAGATTTGGGATGACTGAGTTTACACCCCTGGGCTGAGCTAGCCTCTTCCACTCCTGCTGGGTTGCAGGTATTCAAAACTATGGGGGGGATCTGTAGACTAAGGGCCCTGAAAGTAGAAGCAAAAGTGAGAGTAGGCTCTTAAATGAGCATGCAGTGGGTGCTCTGCTTCACAGCCAACCTGTGCAATAGTGGAGCTGCTAGTTTTATGGGGAAAAAAATGAAGTGCTAAAATGTGAAAATAATTGTAATATACTACACTATAAACTTCATCATATGAAGTAGGTGGTGTTGAAACACTGGAAGCAATTGCAAACTCGGATTAAAATAGGTCATTACAGCTACTGGTAGTTACAAAACCAGCTATTTTGTGCTACTTTATCCTCAATTTCCACAGTTGTCCATTCAGTTCATTTCCCCAAACTGGAAACTGTACCCCACATAAAGAAAGAAGTCAGAAAAAATTCTTACATCATTTTTCACCGGCACAAGAACACATCTAGATGCTTGCTATAACTTTATGATACCCAGAATATCATGGGAGAACAAAGGACCCAGGAAGAGGCCATATGAAGCTGAAATGGCTGGGTCCTTTCTGCTAGCTCTTGCGTTCCAGTGCTTTATGCCAAAAGCTCACTCTACTGCTGCCAGTATTTGTTTGGGACACAGATTTTTTTATCAGCTCAATTCAAAACAGAGCATTAACCTGGTGGTGTGCCTGGTGCCCTTCCCACACTAGCAGCAGCATCTTTCCCTGGACTGTTCTGCTAAGGCTTCTAGAGCCATCTTCTGGTCAGCCACCCTCCTCCTGGAATCTGGACCTGGCCCATCAAGTATGAGGCAGAATTGTCCATGGCCTCCAGAGTAAGTCAAGAATAGGACTTCAACTATGCAAATGCAGCTATGGGTGTGGTGAAAGGAAAACTAGCGTTCCTGAGAAAATAAGTCTATGGCATGTTCTTTTTTTAATATAATGGACAGTCATCTGAAACAAAATGTCGTGCTCAAGGCTGTGAATGGAGTATTGTTTGTCCTTGCTGTTTTGATCGAGTGGTTAAGCAGAAAAATAAACAAGGGTGCTTACTGAGCTGAAAAGAAGCAGCATACTTTACTGCTGTTTAAGTCTTAAGCCAGCTGTGCAGACATCAACCCTAGACAGAGGTAGATTACTTTCTGTTTCTTCCCTTGACTCAGAGAAACCATCCAACTGACAGAGCACAATCACCTGAAGGTCACATTTTCCAGCTCACTGGTGAGCTCACTCAAGTAGAATTTGGAAAAACACTTGGCCTACAGAATTTTATTTCAGTTGAGAAAGAAAACAAAAAAAGTAAACAAAACATGCAGCTGGAAGATGATAGTTCTGTGGGTACCTGAAAGGGACTACATTTGAGGCACAAAGCGTAAGACAGCATAGCAGCTGTCTTTATACAATGAAACCTGTAACGCTTAGATCAGCTAGAGATGTTTTTTTCTAAGAGCTTCCAGATATTCAAGTTACAACACATGTACTGCCACACAGCAGCTACTTAGATCTGAGTTCTCATGACACTTCTGCTTCAAAGCAGGATGAAAGGCCTAAGCACTGTCCCAACCCAGATGGTTGAGTAAGACTAAACTATGACACCAGAGGTTAAATCTGGACCGGTCTTCTCAGCATATTTTCTGAAATAAGGTTTTTAAGATTCTTCTGTGAATAGCTGTCTAAAAAGAAGGGGGTGGTGTTTTTAAACCAACATCTGGTCTAAGAAAAGAGGCAATGAACAACTTTGTAATTATATCGGAAATGCTTCATCTACAATAATTAGAACATTCATACAGAAATTTAAGTCAGCTTGAAATAATGCACACAACACATTAATTTCAGAACACCCTAGATGCATCCGTTGGTTGCATTCACTAAGCTTTGCTCGTTTGCAGCTTCACTCCTTCACATACACCCAACTAAGAGGGCTGTACCGCTTTCCAGAACACACTGAGGGGTATCTGATTTCAGTAATCAAGCTGGAAATCAAACTTCACCTAGCAGCAGTCTGACGTTCCAAGCCACCTGTGTGTTGACAAAGCCTAGAGGATTTTACTAATGCGCAGGAGCCAAGGCAGTGCCAAGCAACCCCTGGTTCCATAGGCAGTGTGACGCAGGACAGCAGCCAAAGGGGAGTCACCAATCAAACAAAAGCAAGCTCCACATCTAGCTCTGGGGTCAGCACCAGTGCTGGCACAGGAAAGGACTGTCTGACCTCATCTGGAACAGCCTGGAGAGCTTGGGGATCACACGGCTTTAATGGGCCTGTGAAGATCGACCACATCTGTGTCAGCCTCATGTACCCTGTGGTTGCATTAGGGCCAGTCCCTACTTAACAAACACCAGTAAAAGCCCAAACATTATTAGCCTAATTGGTACAAAACTTAACTACATCTTACCGTGGATTATAAGTACTTGTGCATACTTTATTCACAGAGTATTAGATCTAGAATTCCTAAAAAGCACACCACAGAATCTTAGTTTAAGCCTGGGCAATTGCACACATACAGGAATTACAAGGTTTGGAATAAAAGACAAGCAGGTAAGGGAGTTTTCTGGACCAAGAGGCAGGGGTGAAGTGCAGTCAACTTCATCTGAGCTTGCATCCTGGAGCTTTATACAAATTGCAAAGTCAGTTTAATTACTTAGTTTATTTCTTTATGCTTTTAGAAATAACTATGGCTGGATAGAACAACAAATAGCAGGAGGTGAGGGCAAACTGCTTGTAGTCCTTCACTCATCCACTACTGCAATACAAAACAAGCATCACAAGTTATTCACTGGCCCACTTATGATGTCTGGCACTGAACACCACCTCTAGGCTGATGCTCATCATCTTCATACACTTCTCCATTATAGTGCTGTTTTCGCTTTTGAGATGGATCAAAGTCCACTAATTCCACCTGTTCCATTTCCTCAGTTTCTTCTATCTCCTGCCTTGTAGGTAGTAGTTTTTCAAGTAAGGACAGCTTATCTGAGGAGACGAAGCCACTCTCTGGGAAGATGACCTGAAATCATCAAGAACTAAGGTTACTCAAGTCTATCTGAACTAGTTTTTTATTAGGTCAAACAGACCTACAGGTTAAGTATCTGCCAAAGTCAGCTTTGTCATTATAGATGACTTAAATTCAGAGCTTAAAATAAAATTATCAGCATCACTAAGCTGTTTTTTCATGCCTTCAAGAAGTTAGCTTCTAACTCTGGCAACTCAATCAACACCTTTCTTCTACCTCAGGCTGCCCTCTGGAATCACCCACAAAAGCAAAGTATGTATGTAATATAATAGCACATACAACTACGTATTTAAAAGACCATATACAACTACATATTTAAATATATATAAAAACAAAATGTCAACGTTAGAGATATGGTTAAACATATTCTAAACTGTAGCAACAGGGCCTGCTGCCATGGCTCGCACCATTAGCTTCTCCCTAGAGAAGAAAATCATCATTTTCCAACCTACTCTTTTGCTCCAGTGCAGAAGTTGAAGTTACTCATGCATCTTCCTACAGGACAACAGAAACTAAAGAATATGTCAAGCAAATGTAAATTCACAAGGTTGCTGAAGAAACTCCTCTGGTATGTAATATACTTTGAGCACATAATGTTCCAGAAATTTTTTCTTTGTTCCAAACTGTAATTCTGTTTGACAGGTTGCATGTTCCCACCATTGTAAAGAACAAATTCCAATACAGGGTATCTGATTATTGGTATATCTTTTTGACTGAGATAGTGCTTATTGGATGTTGTGCTTGTTGGATGGATGTTCAGTCCTGAAATGCCTTGGAAGTGAGTTGATTCACTTACCCTGAATTCTATGATCAGACGTCCTTTTTCATATGGTCTGCGATAAATTGGCATACCTTCATTCAACACACACTTAATAGCCCCATGCTCAACAACCTGGCCTAGAAAAAAAAAAAAAAAAGAAAAAAAAAATTACCAAAAAAGGAAGGGATCCACGCAGGCAACAGAAGCAGCTTTAGTTGTAATTCCCTTCAATATTTACGTAGCTTCCTACACTGTGATTTAGGCAGCAACACCAACATGTAGTAGTCTAACAGGAACTTAATGCCTGGTAACATCTGAGTAGGAAAGCAGATTGATGTCTACATTACATTCCTGTAACCTTGTTATGCTTCCCAAAGGAAGCATACTTACAAATTTATTAAGTGCTCCATTGCTTCCAAGGCTGAAAAAGTGGTTTTCAGAGACCCACGGCCTTCAATTCTCATGAGATATCCTCAGGATGCAAGTATGTCCATGAGGTAAGGTCTGTTACTATGTCATGCAAAGAGAAAGTTACTGCTGACTGCTATGCAAAAAATCCTTTTTTATTTTAAGATTTGTACTGCAAAGACTAGGGCAAAGAATTCGATACCAGTACATCCCTTTTACATCAAGATGGGGTGCTTTTGTTCCTTTAGATTTCCAGCTTACATTCACTGTATGCTTGAACTTCCAAGAGAAAGCAAATCAACTCTTACCAGGATGGGAGGTAATAATAATAGTTCTGTTATCCAGTGTTGTAACAGGCTTTTGAAAGCCACACAGTGCTTCAACCAGTTGAATATCCATAGACAGATGCAGATCTTCATCTCGTCTAAGGCAGAACCAACCAACAACAGTCACAGCGAGAAAGAAACAATAAAAGGATCATACCCAACTTCAGTATTTAACTTGGAAATTACAATAAGCTGTAATTACAACAAGCTGTAATTACAACAGAAGCCCAGGCAATTAAGTAAAGAATACCAAATATTAATGTAGCTCCTCAATTACTAGAATGACACTCATTCTGAGAGCCATTACAGTCACGTTGAACTATCTGAAGTGTTAAAAGTCTTTACTGAAAAGAACTAAATACAGCAAGGCCCACTTGCATTCAGTTTCACTTCACTGCTCCTTCCCAATTATAAAAAAAAAATAAATCTCTCAGCCTCAAAAATATTTAAACGGGGACAATTAACTCCTTTCTTTGTGTAAATAAATACCTTCTTAATTGCACCAGCTTGCACTATGGTAATCTATTATACTCTGAAGATTTATTACCAGGGAATTTTGAACAGGTGATGGCCACTCTGCATAATGATACAAGTACCTTCCAGAAAGTACCAAGATAGTGTTAATTAACTGTGTTCTGGCTTCCATATGGCAATGCTAGTGATTGTCTACATGTTCAAAGGCTACAAAATCCTTCAACTTGTTCAAAGAACACAGAGCACTCACCCTGTTTTTAAAAGGTCTCTGGCAGGAGACTTTAACAAAAAGCTAATTTTAGACTCTTGCCAGGAGAGGAGGATCATGACCTCAGCATAACCCCACAAGACCAGTAATATCAAGGGTTATCAAAGGACACTAGAACTGAAGGCAGTGAGTAGAAGGATAGACAAAAATAATCTAGAAGAATTCTGACTTTAAGTCCCAGGAAACCATGAGAACAGTTTGGCATATCTCATTCAGTGTCTGGTTTCACTGGAAGTTAAGAAAAATCAGCTGAGTAAGCTCATCCAAAGCAAACAGAACTGATTCTTAACCCATGAGCTCAATGTTCCTTGGCACAGAATTCTGGCACCAGCTTCAAGAGCTCAGCACCATACATGATAGCTGGGCAGACCAGCTGCAGGTTTCCCAAGAACCTTTGGCCCACCATTCCTATGTACAAGTACAACGTCAGTGGTTGGTGTTAAACCAACTAAGTGCTTTCTCTAAACCCACCGATTCCCTTGTAACTGCTCTGAACGGCTGCAGTGAGACAACAAATGTAACACATTTCTGTGAGATCATCTGCAGTGCTTTTAACTGGACTGAAATATACTGGACAGACTAATTCCACAAACAGTAACATGAAAGAGGGAGGCGTGCAACACGGAGCAGTTATTACCTGGGAACATGAAATAGTTGAGATGTGGCCACTGCTACTTGAGTCACTTTTGCTTTCCCAATAAAAAACAGGACCAATTGTCCTGCCCATAGCACTTGGGCAGGAAATGAAGTGCATGAAACCATGTTTGATCATAAGGGTGCACGCTATACTGAGTAAGTTTGTCCTATGTAAGATCCACGAGCACACGTGCATACACTCCAAGTTTTCCGTGCCTTGAGGCCCAGGGGACAACAGCTGCCTACACTAAATGGCAGTTTTCTGAGCTAAGTAATTGAGAGCAAGGAAACAGTCACAAATATTCAAAACTACTAAACAAAATCTCAGTATTTCAATAACTTCTTAAAATTAAAGATTTGTAAACTCTTAACTGTAACTGGTTTTGTTTGCCTTCTATCCCCTTCTGCTGCCAAAGCTCACAGGAGATTACCTTGTGCTGTTAGAACACAAGTGGCCAGACTAGTTGCACCAGAATTTCCCCACCTCAATGCTCCTCTGACCACCCAAACTCACAGCTAAGTGACAGTCATGTGATCCTATCTCCTGACACTCCAGTACATACGGGATGAGCAGTAACCAAGGAAGCATGTGGAAAAACAGCACAGGAGATAACATTAGAGAATTCAAGAGTCTTTACCTTGTAAATACAGAGTGGTCTTTCTGATCCAAGACAATAATAATATCCCCTGGCTCCAGACCTGGCTCTTGGTCCCCTTCACCATGGAATGTTATTTTCTGACCATCCTTCATCCCTATTGCAGAGAAAAATCAGACACTTTTCTTATTTTTTAGATAAAAGCACCAATAACGAACACTTCTATAAGCATGAGCTGGTATCAAGATATCTTTGGATCTTTAAGCAAGAGTATCAGGATCTTCACTTGAAGCATTAGTTTTTATTTTTTTTTTTAATCCACTCACTTGTTCAAAAGATCTTAGTGGTGCTAAATTGCATTCAGTGTTATGTCTCAAGACCATCAAGTTTAACTGTACTGCCAAAAAAGCCACCAACATAAAGTCCTGAAGGAAAATATCATCAAAAGAGTTTTCACTGTACACACAAATACAAAAAAGAAATCAGAAACACTGTGTATAAACTGCATTTCAAAAACAATTGACCAATCAGCTTCTTCAGTTTTATAAATATGTGGCACATCTCCTTATGAAACATCATCTCAGTGCCTGCCAAGTTCAAGAAGCATTCCCCATGGACTGAAAACCTCCTGTAAGAAACTCATTTTACTCACACAAGAAGTCTATCTAACAAACATATTAGCTGTCTTAGGCTGTATCAGTCTCTTTTTCCTTCTTTCTAGAAAAATCTTCTTCTCATAAGACTTCCCTGTTCAAATGTCAGTAGTATATCCTTACTAGTCCTTGCATTTACTATCACTGTAGGACTTCCCCTACAAATTCAGGCATTGCATTATCTCTGCTTACACATATAACAGTTGCAGATAATAATCGTGTGCAAATCTGTAAGTCATGCACTTGTCAGCCTGCTCTGTTCTGCATGCTGCACTACTCCAGAGACTTCTCCCACCAGCTTTTGGGCAGCCCCCTCAACAAAGGTGCATTTGTCACTCAATACCATCACACTGAGGGCTTGTGTATCTTGCCAGGCAAGGAAGTAGTACCTGAACTGAGCAGCACTGTCAAGGCTGTGCAGCCAACAGAGTTCTAAGCACGAGAGGCTTAGCACTGTCTCTGCACCCTATTGCTACAGCAGACCTGGTTCCCCTCCACACAGAAACACAGCAGAAGTGATAGGAGTCCGCAGGGTTTCGCTGCAGGCAGTGAAAACTGATTAGGCTACCCGATCGGCAAACTGGACTTACAGGGACCTGAAAAATAATTCACTGCCTACAATGTTGCAGGTTTCAGAATTCATTTGTAGTTACGTGCTGGGCTTTAGGAGTGAACATAGAGACAGTCTAAAAACAAGCCTACTTTTTGTAAGGCAGCAGTAAGCAATTTTACTGTGTATGTATTCAGCACTCAGCGAATCAACACCACGTATTTGCTAAAGCTTCTGTTTTAGTGCTGCAAAGTCAGTCAGTACATCCAAGTTCAGTATTTCACCTCAGTAAGACACCTCACCTTTGTCAATGTGAACTTCTAGGATCTTCTTCTCTCTAACAATTTTCCTCCCAGTGCAGCTTTTACACCGGTCCTTGGGGCTGATACGCTCCCCATGCCCCTGACACTCCATACACACAGACTGGATCTGCTGCACCATTCCTGGCCCGATCTTGTGAATTCTGATCTGCATGCCTGTTCCCCTGCAATTAGGGCAGCATTCTACTGCACCCTTCTTACCACCTCGACCTGAGAATGAAAATTGGAGACGGGTGGTTATATGCTACCAGAAAAAAAACCCCCAAAACTTCAGAATCATCTTCTGTTTAGTTTCAGTTTCAAAATTACCTTCACATTTGTCACATATAACGTTTTTCTGCAGTGCAAGTTTCCTCATCGCACCATTGTACATATCTTCTAAACTTACTGACAACTGGTGGACCACATTTTTACCTGTAAAAGACAAAAAAAATTTACTGAAGTTTAAAAGCTTGGTTTGCACATATCCCTGCCAAGTCATGATAAACCAAGTCTCTGGGTTTTAACATCTTGTTTCAATAGAACTCTGTCTTGTTTTGCTGATATTGGTCAAAAGCCCCTTCCCAGCTGCTGTCATATTAGGTAACAGTTGTAATGGCTTTTTCTCTGTGTAAGGCAGAAAAGACCTTCTGGAAAAGTACAGACAGTAACAGCAACAGAATATACACAACCTCAGACACTAAGGTTCTATAATGCAGGACGCTGGTTTTAAAAACAGTCACCAAAAAGATCTCCACCAAACAAACAGAGAGACTCTCTTTGGAACTCCACTTCAGCCCTTTCTTCGTCTCACCAGGTGACATTCCAGAACCAGAAATGAGCAATTACATTTTTACACTCTGGAAGTCCTTAGCACTTCAGCTGCTGTAGGCTTAGTTTTGCAAAGGATGCGGAGCTCTGGATTGTTACAAATATTTTGACATAGCACTCTTAGCACTTTGATGCAAAACACTTTTTCTTACCCTTTTCACCAGATCTGCACTAAGAGGTGATGGGGTCAGCACTGCTCCTAACAAGTTTCAAGTTTTTCCCAGCGTGATTAAACCAGAGCTTAACTTTTGAGTAGAATTTTACTGCAGCTCAATTCCACTGCACATTGCAGGAACACAGAAAAGTTTCACAGACTGAACTAGACCTCGATCTCTTGTTTAGATAATTGCATTTAGACGCTTCACTTACACTAGCTTAGTTAACACCATTTTAAGCTACTTTACCCTCCCATTTCCTATTCTGCCTTTTAGCAGCTGGGCTTACACTCAGCTAAACGTTCTCCAAACACAACATCTGGTTAGCGATTAACAGGGGACAATGCACAAGAGACCAAACTACCACCGTACCAACCGAACGTCCTCCCTTGTGGGTTCAGCCGTTAAGGGACAACAGTTTTCTCCATTTTTCAGATTAAGCCTGTAACTTTCAGTTTAACTCTGATTAAATTCCTACTGCATTCTCCTCAGAGAATCCCATCCTGTCTACTCCCGCCAACACGTTACCTCGCCTCTCCCTCTGCATCCTCCCTCCGCCGCCGAAAAACATATCGAATATGTCCATGGGTGACCCAAAGCCGCCGCCGGAGCCGCCCTCCTTGATAGCCTGCTCGCCTCCTTTGTCATAGAGCTCCCTCTTCTTCGGGTCCGACAGCACTTCGTAAGCTTGGGAGATCTGCTTGAACTGCAGGAAGGACAGCCACAGGCACTCAGGCAC
>VZTR01026744.1:125145-136147 GCA_013400775.1 Chaetops frenatus | reverse complement strand
TTGTTGTTAATGCCATAGTAGCTGTTGTTTCTTTGCTTTATTATAAATACTAGTAAAGAACTGTTATTCCATTTCCCATATCTTTGCCTGTGAGCCCCTTAATTTCATAATTATATAATTCGGAAGGAAAGGGTTTACTTCTTCCATTCCAAGGGGGGCCCCCTGCCTTCCTTAGCAGACACCTGTTCTTCAAACCAGGACAACAACCTGACAGCTTTTTTTGCTGGGTTCTCCCCACTGTTGTCCACCAGCTTCCCAACCATTTCTCTTCCTCAGCTGCATTGAATTGTTGCAGAAGGCAAAACAAAATGAAAACAGGTAGAAAGGCACGATAGATATAAATCTGTTCTCCTTCTTGTGAGTGATCTTACAAAGCAGCACACTGGGCAGGATGAACTGAAACAGCCCAGACTTGAATGTTTTTGTCTTTGTAATGCCGGTGGAGGTCTGCAGCACACTGCTGGTAGCATGTCTGAGATTTGTGCTTCACTCCAGAAATCTGTGATGGATGCTGCAGCCCAGTGCATTCCTACATGTTGTGTATTGAGCACAGTGGTTTTGTTTGTGACTGCAGAGCTTGAATGTAACCTGAAAGAAGTAGAGTTCCCTAGGCCTCACTGGTATCTTAGTGATTTTCAAGAGTTCATATCCCACCTGTAGTTGTGGTTAATTTACTGCAAAGTAAGATTAGAAAGCTTTTTCCTTTTATAATAAAGTATATGAAAAAGGATGCTGGAACACCTCTCCATAGCTACCTGGTATATGTTATGGAAGAGGGTTCTTATCCTGGTGCAACTTAATTCCAGCAAGAGTTCTCCTTGGATAGCATCTCTCCACTAAATATAGTGCTTATAGGAATAATATACTTTCAATCAGAAAATAATCTAGTTATTTGGTTTTTTGCAAGGTTTACAAAGATGAAAAGACTGTAGTCATCAAGGATAAGTATCCCAAAGCACGTTACCACTGGCTTATCTTACCATGGGACCCCATCTCAAGCCTGAAGTCAGTCACCAGGGACCACCTTGAACTGCTGCAACATATGCATGCAGTTGGGCAAAAAATGATTGATCAATGCCCTGCCAGGGACAGCCTGGAGTTCAGACTGGGTTACCATGCTATCCCCAGTATGAGGTAAGACCTAGAGGTGTCATGTGGTGAAGATGGTCTTCTTCCAGTTACATAGATTTGGGGCTAAATCTGTGAGGGATTTGGCATTGCTAAAGAACAGGCTATAGATACCTTGGTGTGCAGTCCTTTGCCCCACACTGCTGTGTAGATCCTGGGGGACTACACAGTCTTGGGCCATGCTGGGAAATGCCTGCTGGGCTCCTCTAGCAGAGGTTGGTGTCTGGGGTTGTGGGATGCCTGTGGTTCAGCCCCAGTGACAGGGGCAGTGCTGCCAATGCTAGGGCATCCCCCTCCCAGGGCACCAGTGTGGGATCAGAGACTGACTCCTAGACCTGTCGTTGACTTGAATCTTGCAGTGCAGACCTTAGAATTCCAAGTGCCTGTAGGTACTGCAGTCATTCTCCAGTTCTTCACCGAAGCTTTTGGGCACTAATCAAGTCCCATTCAATTACTTCAGAAATAATAAAGCTTCGGTTTATTATTAAACCTTTAATAAACCTCTGGTTTGTTAACACTACTGACTCCACCTTTTTGGAAACTGGCAGGAATATAGACTGCAGTGAGGGGCCAATGGGATATGCAGACTAGTGACCTTGACTGTTTATAAGTGAAATGCTTGGCAAGAGACAGTGCTTCCAGAAACAGAGACTGTGTTTCTTCTGTCACAGGGTCAGGACTGGTCCACAAGGCTGGCACTCTGCTGAATCATGTTTGCAACTGATAGAACTGCAAAACAACTTTGAGCATTAACCTTCTTTTCTCATATCTATGTTATATTTTTTTTTCAGTCAGCTACATTTGCATGTGATCAGCCAGGATTTTGATTCTCCGGCCCTGAAAACCAAAAAGCACTGGAACTCTTTTACTACAGACTACTTCTTAAATTCTCAAGGTAATGATTAGGGAAAGTATTTCATAACATATAATCCTGCTTGCAAGTTCTGGCTTTGGGCTTTTCTTCCAAACAAATGTGCAAATCATACATTTTATTGCAGTAAGTGAAAGGTGTTACTTAATTTAAGATATTGGGGAGTAGCATTGAGTAAAAGTCAACAAATTTAGTGTCTGGTTTAAATTAGAATGCAGCAATGACACACTTTGCATGCAAAACAGTGCACAGAGATTTGCAGTGTCATGTGTTTCATGATGCTACGTGGTCTCAATACCTATGGTCTTTTTTATTTTTATCCCCAGATGTGATAGAGATGGTAAGAAGCAAGGGAAGAGTGATGGTGAACGACCATACCGCTGAACTTCTCAAACTTCCCCTCAGATGTCATCAGTGTAAACAACAGCTGTCCACAATCCCACATTTAAAGGAACATCTTAGGAAACATTGGGCAAAATGATTTTGCAAAACATGATCTTTCAATCTGTCTTCAGATTTTAAGCTAACACAAAGACAACAAAATGTTGATGAAAGTGTATGTTTATTAACTGGAATGACAAATGTAACGTGGGGAAAAGCAGCCTGGAAACAGCAGCATAGTAATTTAGTAATAGCTTCAACAGAAAAAGCAAGTCTTCTTCTTCCTCCCTACTGAAAATATAAATAAAGCGACTTCTGAAATGGAAGCTTTTTGTTTGCAGCTTTACTGTGGTACAGCCACACTAATCTATAAGTAAACTGAATTCTGGGAAAAATGCTTTATTTGGATGAAAGGATTTATTTTAATTCAGAAGCTGAACTGAGCCTAGATTTAGGTTTCTATTGAGAAGGGAAAGAAACAATGCTCTAGACGTCTTTCTCTTGATGTTTCCTGCCTACCAGTGAAGTTCCTCCTACATGTTAAGGTTGCAGGCACTGGTGTGGCTGACAGAACGTACTGTCAGTGTAGGGGAAGGAGCAGCAGCTGATCATTTCCATTTCCCTGTGCCACTGGAAGGCCTGACAGTTCAGTGCTGCTGAACTGTCCCTCAGTGATGGAGTGGGCTTTGCCCTTCACCAGAGTGTCAGGACAGCCACTGCTCAGGCTCTAAGTGGGGAAAACAATCTCTTTCGGATGTATTTAAACATTTATGTATAAAATACATGTGTAATACACAATTACCAGCCTTACTGCACCCCAGAGTAATTAACTATCAAGGTTTGCAGTTGCTTGTCTGCATATGTTGAGGTTGGTACAGAAATTTGGTGGTTTAATTCCGCCCTGTTTTTCCACATGAGGATTTTAGTGAGCCTCTAATAATTTGATTGTTGTCAAGATGTGAACTTCCAGGAGCAGCAGAACAGTACTAATAAAAATCTCGAGTCGAGAACTGGTCCATACAGTTCAACTTCATCCTAAGCCCAGCTTTGACTTAAGTAAGATGCTCTCTGGGTGATATGGCTTTCAGTGGAAGAGTGCAGAGAGCTTTTGCTATACAAGCAAAATGCTGCTCCTAACACTTAATAGCACATTCTGTGGGAAGAGGGTGTCCTATTCTTCCCTTCCCCCAAGCAGCAGCATGTTGCTGTACCTGCTCAAATAGGGCAAATAGTAAGTTGATGCTGCTGGAAAAGAATAAAGGTGTTTCTGTTGTAAAATTGTTCCCAGAAATGTGTTCTTTCAACCTGGTGTGCAAGAAGCTGATCCACACAGAGGGTTGTGTTTATTTCATGCCTGTGCAGAGATGGGTGCTGGGTAGTGAATCCACAGAGCCAGCACATCCAAGCAGTGTAGCTAAGATATTTTCAAAATATCTAAGTCTGCAGTTAGCTGATGTCTAAATACCAGCCTACTCAATAGCTATTGGACAGTCTTTTGCTGGCTTCAATTTAAAGGTACAATGCATTTCAAATTTACTGTGCATGTTCAGTAGGTAGGATTCTGTATTTGGAGGTGGGTAATCTAAGCTTTAGAGATGTGGTTTTCACATTATAATGAGCTAAGATCATCTAAAGGATGCTTTTTCAGCTGATTTAGTTAATTTCAGTAAAACATACGAAACATTGCCAAATGCAGTGTCCAGTATCATGTTCAAGATTTCTGTTTGTGTTCCCTACTTGTTTCAAAGCTATTCTGCAAGACCTTGCCATTTCCCACTTTTCTGGATCTTTAAAGAATTCATTGTTCTCCTATGACTGACTGTGCAAAATCTTCTTAACCATTCCTCTTACACCAGAATGGGGTACAGTAAGGTGAAGGGTTGGCCATGGTCTAATATAAAACACCAGTCACAGTTTAGCTTTTGCTGACATAAGTAATAGTGTGCCTTAAATGACAAAAGAAAGCTTAGAGAGTGAGGAACAATGACAAAAGCACAGCCAGTCTGTGAATTCATTCTTGACAAAAGCTAGGGCATCAACTGGCTCCACAGGTAAAGTGCTAATGCCTTGCAATGGGAACTAAGTTTGACCAAGGCCAGCTGCAAATGCTGGAGAGCCGTGGTCTTCCTCACAGCAGAGACATGCCAGAAAGAGAAGTCATGCTTCTTCATGGTGAAATGCACTGCTTGTGGCCCATAGCCCATCACATCTGGGTGGGAGTTGTGCTTTTGGTACCTCTCACAGCAGGTCAGAGTGAAGCATAAAGCCCTGCAATCCATCTGCATATGGGAATGGTGTACAGCTGAGTCACAGCTGGCACGTCCAGCACTCACTGTGTGAGGTCATCACCATATGGGAAAGATCTGCAGGAATGGCAGCAGAGGGCACAAGCTCTCTGAAACCAGTGAGGGAACAGCTGCCTAGAAGCAAGCAAGGGTAGCCTCAAGGCCATGAAGGAAACTAAGCCAGAAGATGTCACAGGTTACATCATGTGTGACTTTGCAGGGGACCC
This sequence comes from Chaetops frenatus, assembly GCA_013400775.1. Classification (NCBI taxonomy): domain Eukaryota; kingdom Metazoa; phylum Chordata; class Aves; order Passeriformes; family Picathartidae; genus Chaetops; species Chaetops frenatus. The sequence continues at coordinate 131,255 of VZTR01026744.1, read as the reverse complement.
ACAGCCTTACTCGAATCTTTCATCTACAGCTTGTAAGTCCATACAGGAGACTGAGAGCAACTAATACAGCATCTTTGTTGGAAGAGAGCCTCAGAATAGCAGTGTAACTAACACTCATCAGCCAGTGATGATGAAGCATCTCCCTCCCATCTCTGGCTGTAATTAGGTATCTGCTGGAGTTGTATTCCGTGATATTGTTAGAGGAATGAGGCCTGAAGCCAAGGAAGATGTGGTAAAGGACTTTCCATGAGGTGTGCCTCGAGATACGTGGTGAAAGGATTAACATGGGCTCATGGTAGGCTGATGGGGTGACAGGTTGTCAGGTGGAGGGCCAGATGACCCTTGCCCCTGCAGCCATCCAGGTGGAAAAGAGAGTGGTGCAAGAGTTCTGTTCCACCCTTACAGAAACCCCACTGCCTCTGTTCTCTCTTTGCAACTCCCAATACTCATTTACACAGAGAGTGGTTTTCTCCCCCTCCTCCCTGTTTACAATTGCAGTAACAGAATATTTGACTATAGTCTCATCTCTGCTTCTCTCAAAAAGAATAAATGTATCCTTTGAAATCCTCCAAGGCAGAGGACGAGAACATGAGCACCTTGCAGGCAAGTCAAGGGTCTTGCTCCTCTCTTCCCCAGAGTAGGGGTGTGTCTTTGGAAAGATCTTTGCCTCTGACTCCATTGGAGTATACCCAGAAGCACTTGTACACAGCACTATACACTTGTGTTTTGCAGGTGTGTTTATCACTGGCAATCTAACAAGCACCTACAGTCTGCTAGTCCGATGAACCACTCTATCTGTGGATGTGTTCACAGAACTTTCTACTGACCTTGACAGATTTCTTTTCCTTTTGTGTTTAATGACAGTAATCAGCAGACAGGTGAAAAATATCTATCAAGAGAAACTGTCTTCCATACAGCTATATTTGCTCAGAGGTTGAAATATTTTTAAAGTTAGCTCTGTATTTCTGCACTAATGACTTACTTGCATTCCTGGTAATTCTGTTTGTAGGAACCTCCACAGAATTAATAAGAACAAATTCAATGTGTCTGTAATGACATCAACTAAAGCTGAATATATTTCAAGATTATGTGCATCACTGAGAAAGCAGAAGAACGTGCCAGCAGAAATCAAGGGAAAGCAGGCTCCTAGCTGCTGCTGAGAAGAAACTAAGGTTCAGCAACAGACACTAGTAGAGCTGCTCCCAGCTCTACTGCTCCTTACTCAAAGTTCACTCAGGAGGGTAAGGTGTAGAGGAAGACAATAAGAATTCAGTGATGAATGATTTAGAAGACTAGTCTTTCACCTAAATAGCAGATTTAAAGGAGTTTTGCCTTGGTGGGAGAAAAAGAAAGCATGCCCAACAGAAAAGGGCTTTTGGCTTTCATCATCACCATGATGGAAAAGTAAAAGAAATCATACACATACTTAGGCACAAGCACAAACCCTCAGTAAGCCAGCAGCAATTTTACCTTTTCTTGTGTTCTCTTTCTAGACAATAGGTTAGGTTGTGCAAGACCTCAGCATTTCCTGGCATCAGATTCAGGAATGTCAGGAAGTACTGGTCTCAGTGTCACATTTCAGTTGCAGGGTCAGAGTGCTCTGCAGTGGAGCACAGACTCCCTCATCAACCCTTTCTCTAGATCTGGTAGATGGCTTTTGTATTTCACCATGGACTCTGCTTTTGAAGACCAATATCCTGTGAAACAGTCTTGCTCTGTAAAGTCTTTCAAATGTTCTGCCTTCTCAAAAGGTTTTATTTACTCTTGGAGAATCTTTCCAGGGTAGACATAGTATTTGACAACAGGCTTAAGTCATCCCCACACAATACAGAACAGGCCATGTAATGCAGAACTGCTGGAACTGAGATGTGCTCCAATGCTTCACATTGACAAGACTTACCACTCTACTCCAGCAAGCCCAAGACAGCACAACATATGGTGTGAGACCAAATGGGCACTACAATCTGATGAAGTTCTTGCCACACAATAACAGTGACCTGCAGCATTGGACATGCTCATGCTGTGCAGTAAGAACACAGCTTGCTGGTGTGCCATTAAACGCCTCCAAAAGAGAGGAAGCACCTTGTATGTCTGGCATTTTTCTGCAGCACCCAAAGGAAATGCCCTGACCACGGCAACTGCTGGGTGAAAATCAACCAAGAAGGGGATGCTACCACTGAAAGGGTTTCCAGCCTCTGCTCCCACAACTACTGCCGTTACTTCTCACATCAGATCGCAGGAGAATTCTGGGGTAAAACTTAATCCTCAGTGTAAGACCAGTTTCCAGATGACACAGTTCTGCAATAGTGCACAGCATTATCAGGGTACAGCTGTTGATCTGTCAGTGCCATAGAGCAGCATTAGTCTATCTTCTTTGATCTCACATAATTAGGGCAGTATTACTCAGCAGAGTGTGAAACTGACACCTCTGCTCTACTTTTATTCATGTTTTCCTCTGTCCAAGACCTCCTTGGTGTGAATGGGCCCAGTTTCAGGACAGCAATGGCTGTTGGCACTGCAGGATTCACTCTGATGTAGCAAAGCAATGCTAAAAATCTGGTATCAGCAACACCCAACTTCAGCAGAGAAAACAAAATTTGTTTAGCAACTACAGCAATTTGCTATTGGTACAGTCTTACAGGTGAGTTCTCTAAAGTAGGCTGAAGTGCTTAAAATGTGGCCTGTCATCATGGCAGGTACCAGCTCTGGGAGGGAGTGATGGCAGAGAAGATAACTCATCCAATACTGGTGGGATTGCTTCATCCAGAATAGGGGGAACAGTGGTAGGAGCTTTCACAGCTGCATACCCTTTTGCTACTGAGCCTCACAAGCCACCTCTGCAGTAGAACATGAGTGGCTGTACCCGTAAGTGTGACACCATACGGGTCACAGTCACAGCTGCACCAGGTGGAGGGACCCTTCACTTGCACAGCCCTAAGAACAGTGTACCAGAAAGACCAGAACAACAATGGCTTCTGCAAAGATACAATGATATTATATGAAAAGTTAGAGCTCAGAGTCCACAGGGATTCCTTGGCTTCTGGTTACTGGAAAAGATGCAGTTTCCACTGTAGGTTTTTATTGAATTTTGGTGGAGTCAGGACCTCTGGATCTGAAAGACAAACGGAACAAGTGTCAGAACAGGGAGTAACAGCCACACAGTTTCTTCCAGAACTGTCAATTACTTTGTTCACTTTCCTTACATCAAAGGATGCTGAGAAATCTCTTGACATCTATCATTTCCCTGTAGTGTCTGATCACCAGCCTGCATGGCAGAGTGTCCTCAGAAGACCTGCTTACAACAGGAAACCTCTGGGCACACCAAGTCCCCTCTCAATTGTCAAGTGCTACTGTTCAGAATGAGGAAGCACAGGCACAAAGCCACAACCATTAGTGGCACAAAGCAGAACTCCATTCATTCACCTGTCACTGGCCCATCATGCACCACAGTGAGCTGGCTCCATTTGGTGTGAATAACAGGCACAAGACTTTTTCTGAAGCCAGCCCTAGCAAGTGGCAATGGATAGGTTGCATCTATGATTCAGTAGAGGATTTCTCCGGGCAATTTCAGGACTAGCAGTGAAAGAGGATGTAGGACTAGTGGGAAGATGGAAGACTGGGCATTTGGGACCTTCGCTAGGTCTCTCAGCTGTAGTTTTGTATTCACTGCAAGGACTTTGAGATGGTAAAGTGACACGACAGATTGTAGCCTGGCCCTGTCAAGAGCCCAGCCTGACTGCCAAAGCCTGAGAGAAAAATTCAGCAGGTAAGTTACAGGAATAATTATCTAACACATTCCTTAAGAAATCAGATTTTCAGTTCTCTCACAACAGACTGACATTACACACACAGCAAACCAGAAGCAGTTGAGGTATTTTAGCACAGGAGACAGTTTTAAAGTGAGACAGTTTCAGCACAGAAATTCAGAGCAGAAGAAACTTTGTTGAGAAAGCTGCTCACTTGCCACAAGGCAGGATGGTACACCATAATGAAAAGCAAGGAACCACCACAGCTGAGTAACTGGTACAACTGTTGGCAGGTGGAGTGCTTGCAGAGCCTCCAAGCCCACCAACTTCCCTGACATTTCACACCCAAACTTAACTCAGAGCCTCAACTAACCTTGTGAAACAGAAGGCATCATCCTCTTCTGCTGATAGGCAGCCATAATGCTGTTTGCAGTTGAACAGGGTCCCAAGACCTGTAAGAAGCAATAGCCATGTTCCAACCTGAACAAAGCAAGGCACAAGCAGGGATACTCTCAAAGGAAACTCTGCTATTATTGCCTAAATACAGAAGACCTCGCAGTACAAAGTGAACAGAATCAAAGCCCAGTAATGTCTCAGAAAAGTTAACACAGGCAGAAAGAGGGGACTGCTTTCATACAGCTTTTCAGGACACAGAACTCTTATCCCAACACCTACTTCTTCACAGTACCATAAATGTCATGATTTGGCAGGACTGATTTCATTACAGCACCATCAATATTTAAAGTTCATCTGGGAGTCTCTGTTCCCTGTCACATAGAACAATTTTCACCTGTCTTTAAGAGCCCTGCTAATCAGCAGTTAGGGAGAAGTTAGGGAACATCTTGTGTTCACCATAAATGCTCACAATCCACTCATTAGAAATAAAGACATTTTTATTCTGGAAGGGCACTAACTAAAGCCCTTGTGATTTCCTTATTCTGCACTAAGCTGAAGCTTAGAAGCCTGTCATAACCCTTCTTTTTGTAATTTACTCCTTATGATATATGGTTCAGACTAAATTGAACAATCCAGTAGCTTTGCATTTCACAAGACCAGGCTGGAATACAACTACTCTAGTATGCTTCTACCATCAGGCGTAGAAAAGAAGGGTGTGTTCTCATATTCTACAAATTGCTCAAGATGGAGCTTACAAAAACAAGCCTCAGGAGTCCCCATCATATCCAAAGTGGCATTCAGTGCAGGGAACACAGCAGGCTATACATGTTGTATCCATCTAGAGTGTACTGATTTGTCAGGTCCTGCACAGAATGTCTACTGAACCTCTAACAGAAAACCCCCCAGATTTTGAAAGCCATGGAAGGATTTTGCTGGAGAACGCAAAATACTGCTAAACACTTGATACTGTCTAGTGAATGTGACAGGTATTGTGGATGAGCACAGACCAGGCTGACAGAGCTCTGTTGCAAGTCTGGAGTCCAGATTTCTGGGATTGAGGTCTCCATCAACTGCAAAACCTCTTCCAGGACTTGCTGCAGTGCCCTAGCTTGCTCATCATAACCAAAGAGCACAAGCTGCTTCAGAAGGATGTGTATCTCTCCTGCAGGAGGGAAAAGAAGCAATAAATAGCAATCAACACAGGTATACTAAATAAACAGCTGCATTTCTTCGCTATCAACACACAGGAAAGAGAGCAGCAACTCAGAAATGGTTCTGTTCCTACTGAACCTCTACAGTGTCCGAGAACAAAAAATAAGACATATCTGTAGTGGGACTGAGAAGGCTTCTTTTTTCTGCTCCCAACTTCAAATGCAGAGAGCTCACATGTTATTCTGAACACAGAGGGAGATAAGGTCCAACACAAATGGATGTATGGACCAGGCAGCTTTCCTCCCCAACACACACAGTAAGAACAAGAGGGGGGGCACTACCTTAGCTCTCCTCATCCTCACACGCTGTAGCACGGATTAAGATCACCAATTGTCCTACCTTTCACAGTCTCAACAGCACGAACACTCTCTCCCAGGGCTTCCAGAAGGGCAATATCCTCAAAAGGACTCCCCTCCTTCAGGCTGTACCTCTTACGCTCTGCCTTGCGTCGGTTCTTTGAGGATCGCCTGAAAAGAGCACGTTCACAACAGGATNGGCAAAGCTGAGGTCCACTAAAATCACTGGTGGTCAGGGTCTGTGAACATTTTAATTTCTGCTATCTCCAGAGCCTGCTCAGCTCCCACCCATGATCACAGGAAAGCGACTTCACTCATAGACCAGACCTACTTGCATACTGTTTCCAAGTAATCCACACACACTGACACTGAATACTGCTGCATTCTCCTGTTTACATCTGGTCCACACAAAAAAAAAAAAAAAAAAAAAAAAAAAAAAAAACAAAAAAAAAAAAAAAAC
>VZTR01026744.1:84602-121167 GCA_013400775.1 Chaetops frenatus | reverse complement strand
ACTCCCCGTATGCATCACTGATATCCTGAAAGAAAGGGACAAAAAAAATTTACAAATGAATTAGTAATGTCAGTAGCAGTCCTCCATTAGTAAAAATTAAGGACCCATGAACAAAAGCCTCCTACCCAGCTTCTGCAAGGCGTTTCTAGGCATGAAGTTTCTAGCCTATTTCAAACTATATCAAGCTGAGGGCTTGATCAACCCATGGAGACACTTCATGGAGCTACAGCAAGTGACACAGAGAGGCACCTGAGTCTCCAAACCAAATGCTGGGTAAACTAGATACTGCAGGAAACCAGTATCCCTTCCTCCCCAACCACATGAGCAGTTTTTGTTAGAATGTCTCTTTGAATGAACTTACGTTAGGAAACAAACACTGGCATAGGGGAACATGCAAGCCCTACAGGTACAGACTACTCAAAGCTCACTATCTCCACAAAGAAGGGGCAAGTGGATTTAACTGGAAGGATACAGGGGAATAATAAAACACTCTGAATGAATCATTCAGAAACAGACCTCCCTCACGAGTAAAGACTCCTTGTGCTTTCACTGTATTGCAAATAGACTGATTTTCTCTATTTCCCCTCTCACTCAACTCCTCCTTGTACAAGGGCTTGTGTGTTGTGTATTTACAGTATCTACATTAGATTATATTAAATGCATTTACATTTTATCTCAGCCTTGGACAAGCTAAAGTTCTTCAGTAACACTGAAACCAATAAGGGACACTATGTATGAGGAAACGGCACATCTAAAAGTGTCCAAGCTCTCCAGCACTTTTCAGAATAGTTTAAGGATAACAAATTGCTCCCACACAATCTGCAAGCCACACAGAGGTCAAGACAGGGAGAAGTCTTTCTAAGGTTATGGGAGTTATTCAGCACACTACAGGATAGTGCAGCAGAAGAAACAGGATTTCCAGGTGCTCTCTGAGTCACAGCATCAAAAGAATAACAACCACTGATGACCAGGTCCCACAGGGTTAGTGTGGGGAATCATTCCAGCTGTTACCTCAGAGGAGGATCTCAGACAATACTGGAATAGCAATGACCTACAGAATCTGAACACAAGCAACTACAGTTTCCTACCCCCATGCTGAGGAGATCCAAACACATTCATAAGGGAATATAAAGCTTTGACACTGCACCATCACCAGCTTACGCACCTTGTACTCCTGAGTGGTAGAGGGGTACAGCTTCAAGGCCTCAGAATAGAGATTCTGATCCTTCACCAAGTTCAGAAATTCAGGGAAGTGTTCAGGACCTGCAGAGATAATTTACTTTTTGTAAAAATAAAAGAGAAAGTACATGGCCCTCCTGGCTCCCAGACAGTCTGGGTTCACAGCATGAAGAAGCAACGAGAGGTGCCTAGGTGAAAGAGCACCCGTTCCACTACTGTAAAATCAAGGCGTTCACTTCCTTGAGGTTTGGCCTGAGATATTAAACCAGGCAGAATTCGCTTGAACAGGAACAACACAAGACTTCATGTGCTTTGTGACCACAGAGGAGTAAACATTTCTTTCTCCCTGCACCAAGCTACAGTACAAAAGGCAAGTAGCAGAAGCTCACCACACATAACCAGACGGGAAGATGATCTTGTGCAATCCTTTAGCTATTTCTCCCCAAAGGCTCTCCAAAATGGAAATGTTACACTGCAGAAATCCTCCTAAGGACACCTACCACATTTGCTGAGGTGGCCAAGAGCTTTTGTGTATCTCTTCAAGTGTCTGTCTATTGTATATCGCTGATAATTGGTTTCCATTTTCCGGAGGGTATTTAAAAAGGGCAAGTATTCTTTTGGGTCCTGCAAAGAACAACACAAACTGCAGATGAGCTTATATGCTAAAATCTTTATTTGCCCCCATCTTTACCAACAGACAGTCCCATATTTGAAAATATACGATAATACACTAAAAAAGGCCTTTTTTCCCCCAAATGTAAGCCATCTAAGAGAATCAATTTGTGCATATACTTTCACCAGAAATTACTGATTTAAATTACCAGGCTCCCACGTGGACTTCAGCAGTATCTAAAGGCTGGTAACATTTAAAATTCAAGCCTATGTGTCATATCAAATGTTGTTTTCTTGTATCTATGATTATGTATAAATCTGCAGCCATGCAGTTGATCAACTTCCCCACAGCAAAGGTCATAAAACCCATTAACATGAACAGAGTGTTCTAACTGATGGGCAGCAGAATTTGCTGTAACATTAGGAAAACACTGAAGATGCAGATGGGTATTTCAGTTCAGAGAATTCACATTAAACCCATGTGAAGACACATGTTATTATTATGAGAACCATTAAATAAGCAAGAATCAAGAGTAAAGCACTGAGAATAGAAGGCATGCAGTCACAAAACTTCAGATATCAATCCCTCCCTTCCCCAGAGCAACTTTGCCCTGCTGCACTGTTTCACCTTGAACACAAATGAATTTTCAAAGCTGTGCTGAAGAAGTACAAAAGGATGCAGAGACACAACATTTCCCAGCATCATCCCAAGCACACACAGGGCTTCCGAGCAACTGAAATCCTGCCTGGGTAGAGAGCCACTACTAAGAAAACATGCAGGCTGATCTGCAGACTACAAAGAACCTTTGAGAAAGCAAAAAAGTAAGTTCCTTAGCTGGAACTATAAGCCAAGACCTTTTGAGACTTTTCTGCCACCATGACGACTAAATCAAAGTCATATGTCCCCAAGGAATAATCGTACAATTCATTGACATCCACAAGGAAAAGCAGGTACTTCAGTGCTTCTTCTGCACTAACAGCTTGGACATCTGGTGTACTGCTTTCTGCAACAAGATGAACCAGCATATGATCTGTTACACCACCAGCAGTGGAACCCTGCTGTGAGGAAAGGATGCATCATCAAGCACAACTCTGACATCAGGGAGTGATCATCAGACTAACAGCTTGCTCTACCTTGCAGAAGTGTTACGTTCCCTTTACTGGGCCCATTCAAGGACCATTCCAAGCATAGCACTGAGAATGGAACTTTGACAAGCTACAAGAACCAGTACAGAATAAAGCAAAGTTTTCTAGTTTGAGATACTAGGATCCAGAATAGGAACTTCCTATTCCATGTTAGGAGAACTAGAGGTTCAGCTCTGGGGTATCTGCTGGCAAACCTAGGTAAAAGGTTGAGCTGAGGGCATGTACAACAGCCTATCTTAGCTGATATGCTGCTGTGCCTAAACAGCTGGTTTCAAGCACATTTCAGTTTTTTGGCTTGCTCCATAAACAGTCACTTTAAAATAATTTTCTTGGTAAACCATGCTAACAATCAAAGCATTGAGGAACACATTCAGTGCAGTATCTCAGGGTGCAGCTGAAGTGGGAGCTGCAAATTGAGCTCTAGGTGGTGAGAGCTCCAGTGTGAACTGCCAAACTCTTGCATAAAAAAGGGGATAGAGACCTGTGAGGCACTGAGACACAGCAGGAGCTGAGGACCTCCATATTTTTGCAGGGACAGACAGTGAAGGTATAAAAGTTCTCACAGGCCCAGGGGTTCCTTTGTTCAGGGTCCACCCTCAGAGGCACCAGCTGCAGCTGCTATTTTGTTACTTAATTATTGCACTGAGACTAAATTATATTAAGGATCAGGATGTCTGAGACTTCGAGAGGGGAAACCTGGGGTTGAGCTGGTAAGGAATCCTGGTCTGATTGTGGGAGTGTGGGGGGTGGTCCCAGCTCAGGTGGTGCAAACGTGACTGCCAGAGTGGTCAGATGAGGAAGTTTCCTCCTTAACAGTTCTGGTAAGACAGCTAAGTTTCCTTAACACAAAGCTCCTGCAAACCACCTATTTTGAAAACTTTTGAGTCCTGATACAAAACCTCGAAGATGATGAACCTTCTGGAGAGCAATTTCCAGTTCTGGAGGACTTTTCTTTACATGTGCTGTCAGTATCGATAGGCAGTATCTGAAGAAAAGAGAAATAGTGAATGAAAAAGTGAGAAGGCAGAAACACAGCTTATCCCCTTTATAGTATAGTTTGTGCAAGTTCTAGTTTATGTCTTAGTAAAAAAAAAAAAAAAAAGAAACTGCTCAGGCACTTTGATCCTCCTAGAGGAAGGCAGCAAACGTGGGAAAAGAACAGAAGGAAAAAGGAAGGTTTTTCTACTCAGCATGTTGTCCCATACATGTCACAACCGTGGGGGTGTGTTTTGAGTAGAATGAGCTTCCTTACCATGCCAAACAGCATGATGAAGAGGACATACCTCTCTCTGAAAGTTCAGATAGCTGGACACAGTTTTCCAAATGAAATCTGGCATGAAAATAGCCTCTTTTTATAAAAGGAAAGCTTTCTAGTGTGTTATTTATACTTCCATACATTTCACATTTACTATTTCAAAATAACTTTCCCAACCAAGCAGATGCTTTATTTTCTGAAACAGTTTGCTGGAAAGTGTCTAAATTCTTGGGGCTCGGCAGCTACCTACCACTTGTAGCTCCTCTCTCCACTGTTTAACACTAAGCTGCCAATAGATTAGGACCATTTCACTGGGCACTGTTATTATCCTATTTTCCTACCTTTTATCCTTGTCTGGTGTTGATTCATCCAAGGAGGATAGTTAGCAAAAAGGTAATCAATTAGGAACATGGAGCTGATAATTTACAAAGTAATTCAGTGTCAAATGGAACAGCTGGTATCTTTCCAAAGGGCTTCCAATAGTCAGCAACTCACCAAGATGAAAATCTTGTTCAAGTCTCCATTCCCACACAGACTGATCCTAAACTGAGTGTTTTTCCTAAACCTTTATAAGCATCCTACATCTGTTATTTTAATTTGGATAGTAAAATGTTGGTATGCTATTTGTGGAATTAATAGATGTTTCCACGACAGCATCCTCAGCAGGATGAAAGTATGGCATAGTTAATTTTGTGGAGCACAAGCAAAATAACTGATGTCAAGGAAAGCTTTGCTTCCTAGCAATTGCTTACTAGAAATCTCTCTAATGGTTCCTTCACCTACAGTAAGAAAGTGCTCACTTTTGAGGGTCAATGTGTTCCATGGCAACTCTCATCACATCACATATCAGGTTTACTTTTTTCTGATCAGGATGCTGGCACAGCTGGCTATTACTGCCACCATTCAGAGATGGGTACATACTCTTCGTGAAATCTTCTTCTCTAGATAAAAACAGGCAATGTGAATAAGAGCACCGTCCATCATACAGCCCAGAACAAGGGCAATAAGGTTAAGAAGCTCAAATGCATGCAGAAAATAACTACTCATTAACTGCCACACTAACAGGAAGCTCTCAAAAATTTCTGTCAGTCCCAACTGATTGTCAGCCAAGAGAGGCATTAAAAAAAACCCCTAAAACTGGTCAAACAACTACTTTAGTAGCACAAAAAAAAAATCAGAAGGCAAGACTTACAAGATACAGCTGCCTTCTACTAAATCCATTATGGATTTATCCACTGAACAATTCAGAAAAATAAGCCATTTACTATTATTTCTGGTCAGGTCAAAACTGAAAATCAAACTTAAGACCTAAGTGATAGCACCAGTTCTTACACAATTACTGACTTTAGCAACTTGAAAAGTCCTGAAACTACCATCACTGTAAAGTCTCACCACTAAGCCTTTAAGAAAAAAGTCAAGGGACTTAGTTTGAGGATCCAAGCAAGTATCTTGGCCTCAGACTAGATATGCAGTGCCACCTTGCTCCTCCTTATGAGGGAACAAAACTTTCTCTGTTCTCGTTTACTCCTCTACAGCAAACCAGCAGAGAAGTCAAGGCACTCAGATAATGTACTTGCTGGAAAAATCTAATTGCTGCCTGCAAACTGGAATTCCCAACAAGACGCACCACTCCTGAAACTACTGAGCCTACTCAAGCCTTTATGACTCAACACTCCAGATTTCTGATTCCTTGCACCCACACTGAAGAGTTGCCAATATTTTTACGAAATAATGTGATTACACGCATGCTTCCATTTGCAGACTTAGACTTACTTCAGTTCTGTGAAAAACAAGTTGATGTAGTTCACAGATTCTATCTGCCTGATAAAGGTTTCTGTGTTTTCCAGAAATACCTGAAACGAACAAGAGTATTACCACTGCTATTCTGAATACTAAGAACACGAACATAAAGTACAAGAGTAAATTCAGAGACCTTGTCTGAAAGTACAGGATGAAGAAAATGTGAAATTGGATCTGTCTGCATGATGATGTTGCAGTGCACAACAGGCATTACTGCTGAAAGCAGAAATGACAGCACCACCAACACTTTTGAGCCCACTGTTCAGTGGTGATAGATTCTAGGGTAGATTAGTATAGCAAACAACACAAGAACACTGGGCAGACTTGCCTTGGGATTGTGGTCATAGAGAAGATTGAGGTTGATTCGTAGCTTCCTCATACACTGGAAAGCTTCCCTGAACATAAGCCTGGAGGAAAGAGTCAAGTGGGACAGTTTACATTGTGGATAAGATGCAAATAAAGGCAACTGGCTAGAGTTAAGCACAGAACCAGTGGGAAGAGAACAGCCTACACAATAACCTGTGTAGATAGCCCTCCAGAAAAATGTGCATGGTCAATACTGTTCATTGCTGACCTCTGCAGTGGGACATACCAGTTTGCAAGGTTGATGAAGCAATACAGAACTTATACTATTTCTACCTCCATTAAAAGAGAGTGTTACATTTTAGATCAATTTCCCTTTCAAGAAATTTCAATGTAAATGAATTCAGTAAAAAATGGAAAACAGCCAGCTTAATCCTGAAGTGATTGAGATGTCCAGAGAATGGAGCAGAAGATTTCTCCTACCCATGTAATCTCAGCACACATAATAAGCCCTTCAGTGGTGAAGTGAGAAGTACCTTGCACCACTGAAAGCTCGCCTTCTATGTGGTCACCCTAGAAACAGTTTTGTTCCCTCTAACAAGGTCAATTCCTCTAAGTTTAGCCTCCTGCTCTGTTTCAGGTCAGTCAGCCTCTAACAGCTCAGACTGGGGGAGGGAAGACAAGAATACACTGGTGCCATTTACCTGTCTAGCCACTTCCGAATCTGAGCAAGAACCAGAGCGTGGTGGTGAATGGTCTCCAGATTTCCTCTTGGCATCTATAACACAAGATCCACACAATTCCTTGCTTGTAGTTACTCTGCCTACATTGTGGGAAAAGTGAGGACTGGCCAGTTTCTTAGGCCTGCCTGCTACTTCCAAGTGCATAGGCCTGCTTGCTCACTTCAGATGACATGCAATTTCAACAACTGTGGAAAAATACCCGAACATTTTCTGAGTTCAGAAACATTCCTTCCTCAGAAGGCTGGAGTCTATCCAACAGGCATGACCCAGAGTAATCTGATCGTTCCCACGTTAGCCCAGCTCTGAGAAGGATGTTGGGCTCCACACCTCCAAAAGTCCCTTTCAAATTACATCCTTCTCAATTCTGTGAATCTCTGTTGGTTCTGAAGAGAGAGCTCAGCAAAAAATGAAGTGCCAAGGCTAATGGAGGGCTGATAGTAGGTACTAGAAAATGAGTCTTGAGATTCATGGTGAGAAGCGACAGTATGTAGCACTACAGTATCTCAGCCATTAGGAACTTGAGTAGTCCTTCCCGGTTCTGCACACACCTATCTGCTTGTACTGAACCTAACTCTCACACGCACGCTCAAAATCCCTCTGCATCCAGCCGGGCAGCTGGAGATTTGTGACGTGCTGTGCTGCAGCACTGTAGGGCACCAGCTTTGCGGCACTGCCCACGGTTTCCAGGTTGGCCAGGTGCACACTGTGACAGGCCCCTGATAGCACATGTCAGCACACATGGGCAGAGCACTGACCTGCAGCACCACCTTTGTGTCCTGGGGAACAACGGTGACGATACATGAACCTCGCTCCACCTTGCGCAGGGTCTCACTGTTGGGTGCAGCAGCACTGCTCAAGCCAGCCTGGAGGGCTGAAGACAACATTTATCAGCACACATAGCATATGCAGTACAGTTCATTAAGGACCTCCTATGTTGTAGCAGCCAGGCAAGATTGTACTGGACCAAACAAGCCACCAGTACAGCAGCAATTTTCAACAATTCCTGACAGGATGAAAACTTGCTCAGTGCTAATCACTGCTGCGCCTGTACACAAAGCAGAGGTGTGTCCTCTGTACAACATGATGATAAAGCTCAACAGATCAGCTAAGAGTAGCACTGAAAGGTGTAAAGGACCAGTAAGTTCTCATCCTACCTTTACCAAGGTCATCACACTTCTCATAGCCAGACACCACCAGAAACTCCTTCTACAGTGAACCCCCCTCTACCACACACCCTCAAACAGCACACAGACTTCTTCTTTTGGACATGGAGAGAAGGGAGAGAATGTAGGGTTAGGCTGTTGGAAACAGTGTAAGGGTCAACTATAGCACAAATTCTCTGTGAAAAGCAGGTGGTGTGTAGTCAGTTTCCTGAGCTCCTTGCTTTCTGGTAGATTTCTGAAAGCAGCTCTCTTATCTCTTAAACACTTCCTTTGAGGAACCCAAATACAACAGGTTTAGATGTGAAAAATGGGGACATCTTGTGTTTCCAAGACAAATGCTACAAGTTATCAGTAGCAGGTAGCCAGTGCTGGTATTTACCTTTCACTGGTAAGTTGTTCAAGCAGAAGCACTGACAGGTGTGGGAGTTGGTTGTCACCAACAAAAACTCATTGTATGTTGCAAATGATGTGATGTTAGAACCAACCTGTAAAAAAAGTTTATCACAGTTTAGACCAGAATACGAAATCTGCATTTGGCAAAGTGGATGAAATGAGGGGAAGAAGCTTTGTACCTCAATATCATTAACAAAAAAACGGCATCGATCCGTGAGGCCCAGGATCACCTCCTGTAATTAAAATAATGACAATTGGCATCACAACCTCCAGTATTTCACAACACTGACAAGCACTGGATTGAAGTACCTTACAATTAGGTAACAAGCACCTCCTGTGAATCACTTAGAGAAGCCAGACAGCAAGTCATTCAACCTCTCTTCTAGGAGGAATGAAACTTGAACATTTTTAAATACTGCTGGCTGAAAATCCAGCTTGGCCTATGCTGTAACTGCACAGCTGCAGAATGAAAGCAGAAGCCATACTAGAAATCCAGGCTTTTCTATTCAGCAGCACTTGGTCTAGGGTACCAGAGGAACAGTACCACTACAGAGCAGAGCAAAGCAGTTTCCTACAGCTGGGTGCACATTGAAGGAAGAAAACCCCTGAAATACTGGCAAAACAGCTAGTCACTCTTTACACTGTTGTAACTATCAAGAAAACATCTCCAACAGGAAAAACCAGTAGTAGGAGATCTGCAGTAACTCAGTGCAGCCACATTTGCCAATAGGTTAAGTTCAAATAAAACAAAGCAAAAAGGGGATGGCAGTAACTGCTAGAAATTTCCAATCTGAAATTTCTCACTCTTTAATGAATTATTCATTGTATTCATAGAATGGGGTGATTGAGTGTTAACTGCAATCCACCAGAAATGCTCTAGAAGGCAAGGGAAGATAAGCTGTCAGCTCTGCATAGGACCTTATGAAGAACATTATGAACAAGTATCACTGGGCCCTGGGCAGAGGACCAGGGCGTACTTTTGACACAGAGAACAACTGAGCAGATTAAATTCTGCTCATAGTCTAACTTACTTCACCACTGATCCTTGTGATTGAAGTCTGCACACACCGGTAGGGGAATCGAACAGCAGAGCCACTGCTACTCCGCCAAGGCTCAAGGACTGGAGTGGAAGCCTCTAAGGAGCAAAGAAGATCTAACTGTTTTCCAGCCAATCAAAAATTCAGACATTAAAACCACAAGACACATGTCTCAAGAAAATCAGAACTGGGAATAAGCTACACTATCTGACAGAGGGGAGGAATGCTGGCAAGTCCAGGACACAGTGGACAGCAAGTTGGTAACTTCCAGGGACTCAGTACTGCCTTTATTCCATCGTGGATGGAGATAGGAGTACAACGGATATGGCAGTCAGCCAGCACTGAACTTTGTGTGTTAACATATGTATGTGTACATAAATAAAATAACTGTTAATTGAATTCTGACACAAACCACTAATTTCAGCCCATTTCTGGGAGCAGAGGAAATGTCAAAGGCAGCACCAACTACTCAGTAAGAGTCACTCAAGTCAAATCATCTCATTAAACTTTTTAAGAAATATGTAATAACTACACCTAAGACCAGGTACTTTAACAGGGCCCAGCTCACCCCACAGGTATTTTAGGATCCGTCTATCGGTCAGCTGCAGAGCTACAGTTTTGGTCACTGGGCTACAGTACAGGCTGATCACTTCTCCATCTACAGGCATTGAAAACCTGATGCAAGACAGAGAAAACACAGAACATCACTCACAGCAGATAAACTTAATACCTTATTCCTGCCTTTCCTGTAGCCAGATGAAAAGATGTACCTCTCCAGCATGGACATACTCTGTACACATAAAGATCTTTTGCAGTGTTCTCACACCTATGTCAGCTGACAGTGGCATTGCAGAGCACCAGCAACTCCAACCAACAGGCATTTGCCTACCTGTGCTGGTCACTGTCTGCACTGCAGCACTCTGCAAACACACCCTGCTTTTTCTGTTCTACAGTTCACATGCAAATCATTCTGTCTTTGCTGTGTGAGTGCTGCAGAAAGCAGCTCTTCTGATCTCTTTGGGAACTTATTTCTGTACCCCAGGTGGCTTTCCTTTGTGTCTGGTTTTAGCTCAATTGGCCCCACAAAGAGCAGCAGGTGAGGAGGAGGAGGAGGAGGAGGAGAGCAGTTCTGATGGTTAAGGGTCCCTTCTGGACCTTGATAATGGTAGGCAAAGGGTAGAATGGAGGAATTCAGTGTCATGTGCCATCCTCGCTCCCCCAGGGGCCTCAAATTCCAAGGAACAGAGCTATCCTGTACTGATACAGGCATGTTTAGCATGCAGCCTTGCCAGGCTGGGTGTAGGCATTAGGACTACAGGCAAGTGCTGACCAGTAGGCAGCTTCATGAGCTGTTTGGTTCTCCTGCACGAATAGAGCCAAATTCCTTAACCCATGGCCTCCAGGCTGCACGTCTAACAGGAGACTTAATTCCTTCTAGGCACTGTTCAAAAGCGTTCTCAGACTTCAGCCACAGCTGACAGATCACTAGTACCGTAAATTCAGGCACTCTTCTTCAGCTCCAGCCACATGAGGCGCTGCAGTCAGATGGTGAAGGACAGACTGAGCAGCATGCTGACCTTGACCAACAACAAGGAAGCTGTCATCTGGCAGCCACGTGAGAAATCGGAGCCCCAGAGGATACATCACTTCATTGCTGCCACTGCTCACATCAACTCTGTCACAAAATAAGAGATTGGGACAAAAATAGAACCTGACTTCAGTAGGCCACCTCACCAGAGAGGGAGAGGACTTCCTAAGTACAGCCTGGCTGTTCAAATACACAGCATGGCTGGGAGGGCTCCAGTGCAGAAACACAGATACCCAAACCATTAATACTGTCACAGGCTGGGCTGGAGATAAAGGATGAGACCTAGGAAGCTCCATCTGTTTTCCCTAGGTAGTGCTGCTTCAATGCCAACTACTGCTAGGAACAGAGAGCATGGTGCGATTTTTAACCTCATCACTGTCTCTGCCATGCAAACTGCTCTGTTGCTCTGCGTGCTGTGATCACGGGCGTGGGCACTGCACCATTACTCCTTTGTGTTCATGCTCCCAGAGTCAAAGTGCTCCACCAGGCAGAGGAAGGGATATCTCAGTGTGCACTGGTTGTGCTAGACTGATACCTCAGTAAAGGGCACTTTTCAGCTCTAGTTGTAGACACAGTGCCAACAAAATGAAACTATGTTATCTGACAGCCTCTTAAACATCTTGAGAAAAGTGGTCAGAGCTGTGACCTCTAAAGCATCCAGTCAGGTGCAACCCTCTTCTCCCCTCTACAGATGTAGTAGTTCTATATTACCTGTAGCTTTTAACCAGGTATGGTGTTTCTACAGCTGCTTTAAATCCATTTCCTCCCACAGCTCCAAACTTGACAGTAGGGTCATTCACTGTACTCACATTTTGTCCTAGCAAACACAAAAAGCAGAAAAAAGCAGAGTTTAGAGAACCTCCCATCTTCAATTTTACCAAAAAGTAGATGCTACACAAAACTAAGTCAGAAAATGCCATCCCTACTTCTACATTCAAAAAGTAATTCTCATTAATACTCACTTTGAGGAAGACAATCACTTTCCAACATCATAGTACAAAACAACTATTTCCTTACAACACACAGTATATAGAAGTGCTTTAGCAAGTGCTGGGTGCCCCGGACAGATTCTCAGACACTTCCCAGTGCCTGTTAGCATCATGCCATCAACTTATGCAAGATACCATGTGCTGCACTCAAGCTGAAACTAGGCAGGGGAATATTAGCAGCACAATTACATAGTCAAGTGCCAAACACTGTCTTTTCACAAAGTCAATGCACCACCAAAACACTTCTATTTTGTTCGAACTACTGGCAATGAGAGCAGAGCTTGAAGTCACACTTTATATGCCTTCTGTAAAGGTTTAAGTGACCATCACCTTACTAGTCCCCCAAGGTACCGTTCTCAGGAACACAAGGTTTCTTATAATGAGGTTACAACATGTTCTCACCGTATCTGTACACAGAGATCCTGTTATCAGCATCCAGAACAGCCATGTCCCCACTATGCTTGAGATCTGTGTGAAATGTAACCTGATTAACTGCCTGTTGGAGCTGGAGCTCATAGGTACACATGGGTGGAGGCACCACAGCATGCTGGAAGGCTGTGACAAGCACTTTATCTGTGGAAGGAAAGAGAAGAAAATACAAGATGCACCCCAGTCCAAATGTTAATGAAACTCTTTCTGGATTCTTTACCAGAAAGAGAAATAATGTTACAGGAAACCGGCTGCTGTGCTTTCAGTGGTTATCTTCACTGAGCTACCCCTGAAGCTTCTATCAATTACATGGACTCCTCCCTAAAAGCTTTGTAGAAACAACTAAAAGAACTATCATAATCTGATCCAGCCTGAACATAAAAGGCTACCCTGCCTTTTCTGACCCAAGCACTGGAAAGGTGTCCCACTGCTTACCTCCATCTATAACAGCCACATTTGCCATATGTTGACTGTTCTCCCCCAGCCCATGGTCTGTGGTCCAATGCCAGTCGTAGAAGAGGTAATGCCAGCCCTGGCAGAGTATATGTAGCCTATACAGGTTCTCTTGGTCCCATAGCAGTGACACCAACTGAGTTTCCTTCAAGCTACCGAAGCGTAGACTTTGCTTCAAGTACCAGTGATAGTTCCCTGTGGTCCAGAGCTGAACTGCAGAAAAACAAATAGTTACTACAGACCAGCTCAAACCCTCTCTCCCAACCACCACTGCCCTTCTAGGGGTGGATTACGTGCAATTAAAGTAATAATTCTGGTCTTCAGTCCACGAGCTGCGTCATACAACACAGCACAAGAAAACAACACACTGTGCTAAAGTCAATCCTAACATTCATTGAGCTTTGTGAGACCTTGTGTGACGGTACCCTTGTTTAATAAAGGGCTCAGACCTTTAGTATTCCATTTATACCACTTCCAGTTATGGCAGCCTGGAAGGTGCTTTGAGCTCCGGCTGAACTACCAGTTCTTCCTCACCAGCTGTGCTGGTTTTGGCTGGGGTAGTTAATTTTCTTCACAGTGTCAAGTATGCGACTGTGTTTTGGATTTATGCTGAACACAGGGTGGATAAGTAACGTTTTAGTTATTGCTGAGCAGAGCTTACAGAGAACCAAGGTCTCTTCTGGTTTTGGTACTGCCAAGCTGGCAAGCAAGTTGGAAATGCATAAAAGGTCAGGAGGGGACACAGCCAGGACAGGTGACCCCAGCTAACTAAAGGAATATTTCAGACCATGTGACATCATGTTCATACATAAAGTGATAGGAAGAAAGAGGAAGAGGGGGATATTTGTAGTGATGGCATTTTTCTACCCAAGTAACCGTTACACATGATGGGGCCCTGCTGTCCTGGAGATGCTGAACACCTGCCTGCCCACAGGAAGTGGCACATTAATTCTTTGCTTTGCTTTTTATGGCATAAGTGGCTTTTGCTTTCTCATAGTAATTATCTCAACCTAAAACTCTCANCAGCTAACTAAAGGAATATTTCAGACCATGTGACATCATGTTCATACATAAAGTGATAGGAAGAAAGAGGAAGAGGGGGATATTTGTAGTGATGGCATTTTTCTACCCAAGTAACCGTTACACATGATGGGGCCCTGCTGTCCTGGAGATGCTGAACACCTGCCTGCCCACAGGAAGTGGCACATTAATTCTTTGCTTTGCTTTTTATGGCATAAGTGGCTTTTGCTTTCTCATAGTAATTATCTCAACCTAAAACTCTCAATGAGTTTTCCAGCTTTTACCCGCGTCCCCAGTCTTGCTGGTGGGGAAGTGGGCAAGTGGGTCTGTGGGGCTTGGCTGCTGTCTGTGGTTAAACCATCGCACCAGCACAGTGGTCTCAAAGCCACTGGTAAGTCTCCACAGTGTCTCCTACCATGCAGCTAAGTGCCCACTGCTAACATTTGCAGGCAAGCACTAAGAGCCAGAGCCTCATGGAGTGCTCTCACCGTAAGTGTTTGGGTTGGAGTTTTCCACCTTCAGGTCTTCTACCCATATAGCCAGGACTGTAGAATCTGCATTCCAAAGCATTTCATTAACCTGCAGAAACAAACATGGCTCTTACTGATATTCCTGCTCCTATACAGTTTACAAGACCAGGGGGTGTTCCTTATCTTCAACAACGAAAAGTGCATGGGTTAATATACAGAGACCTTGTGTATCACAAAGCTCCTGACAAGGCATCCTGAGAAGCCCACAGATGAAGAGGCCACAAAAATGACGGCGGTGTTCTCTTTGCTTTCCTTGACACTGAGGCAGTATCTGCCAAAAGACCTCTCAGCATCCAAGCACAGAAGCTGAAGTAATGCCCTAGCAATAGCTTCTCACTTCTTTGGGATAACATGAGTATACAACCTCACCCTTGCAATGGCTGACATGCTGAAAAGTACTTTTGAATCATTTGCCTGGTAGAAAGTACACAGAGCCCAGCAGTACTGCAGGGCTACAATTACTCTTTATTACATGTCTTTGTACTACAGGCTGCAGAGGGTATTGCATCTGCTCCACAGGCTTCTTCATTGGTCTCCTTCCAGGTCACTTCTTCCACTAGGATAAGCATGAAGTATTAGGTTAAAAACCTCTTCCTAGAATCTGGAAAAGATCTAGTCCTCTTCTTCATTGCACTCTTATCAAAGAAGTCCAGACAAAGAACTTACTTTGACCTGCCCTTTCTGGAAAGGGAGGGTGAACTCTCCATGAAGAAGTCCATTCTTTTCCAAAAAAACCACATCATGTCTGTTGGGTTTTTCTTGTGTAGATGCTATCAGGTTTCCTGAGGGCCTTAAAAAAGAGCCAAATGAAAAGTCATTGCTTACACAATCACTGTCATTTAAACCCCAGTCATCTCACATTTTTCCAGTGACATGAAGAAAAAGGTAGCAGAGGATGTGTTTTCCTCACCACAGTTCAGATGAAGTAATAAGTCCAGCACACACCAGAGCTCATGATATCCACAGCTGACCAAATAAATGTCAGCACTAGGGAAGCAACCTATAATATTTCTTTTTACACGGTTGAGCCCAAACCCACTTGACACTGACTATAGGCAGAGAATCTAACCCTTCTATCCACTTGCAATGCAAGTATTAGGATTTTTAGGGTTTAAAGGGCTACTCTTCCTCATGCTGAATCAGAAGGTAGCTTTCTTCAAGTTTTGGGAAAAAATCAACAAAACACTGAGGAAATTAAAATGATGCTGATCAAAGACTGTGACCAGGGAATAACAAGCAATGCTGCTGTCAGCATGCAGGCTCAGTAATACTCACTTCCAGGACAGTGCTTGCTCTAATCCTGAGATAGGCTCACTTGTTGACTGCAGCACAAGCTCTCTGCTCCATACCCGGACCTTCCGAGCACCTACAGGTTGACAGAGCAATGAGACAAAGGTCCAAGAAAACACTGGGAAGAGACTTGCCTAATTTTATGTGGGTAGAAGAGCAAATTTTGATGCACATGGGTAAAAAGGAGATTTCTCTTGTACATCTTAAGGGCTAAGAACTTATTCTGTGTCAGGCAGTTCTCCCACAGTAACCAAGTGACTAAAGGAACTGTGTTACAAATCAGTCTGATGTAGTTCAGTCATAGTCATTTCCCCTCCAGCTTTCACCATGGACATGTTAAAATCTTCCAATAAATTTATGATCCTTCCTAATTTGAAGTACTGAAGGTAAAAAGCCAAACTTGTGGAAGAGCAGTACAGTTCAATATGTTGACCAATACATTTAAACTGCTCAAAAAGTAGAATTTATCATGGAAAACATCAATCTTAGAAGTAACAGTCTTAATAGTAATGCATATTCTCATCACCTCTTTGACTTCAGGGCCAAACCAAGGGAAAAGTATTACCAGTATTTAACAAAAACCATGCAAGGCTAAACTCTAGTATGAGGGACAGTGGGTATATGAACCCAATCAGATTCATCCATTTGGCATTGAGAGCCTACCAAGTATTGCTTAAAGGTTGAGCAGGTGAAAGAAACTGTTCAGACAATATCTACAAAGTAGTACTCCCTCCTGGCATCTCACCAAACTGAAAACCAAACCCCAAAGAAAGTATTAAAAATACTGTATCTATAAAATGGCTCTGAGAACATCAGAGAAGAGAAAAGGGTAATTAAACAGCTCATCTTGTCCTCACTTTAAGTGGTCAACAGACCACAAACAGTTCTTGCCTTACCTAGATTCTGCTAAAGAAGCCCTTTACATATGCTGGTATTTCAAAGGAATTTGGTGCCATACCTGTCTCTGGACAGACAGCACTCACTGCAACAAACTGCCCGTCTCCTCTCCACGTCACCCGAGGCCTGCCATCATCCCAGGCTGATGCTGGTAACACTTCCTGAAGCCACACAAAAGAAAGTTGTATCAAAGCTTGGGAAGGCAGCTGCTGTCTTTGTCTGAACAGACTGCTTTTTCATGAGCCTTAGGATGAAATCCATCCATTAAAAAGCATCAAGGTAAAAAAGTTAAAAACTCATTATGCAAAATATTGTTTTAGGAAACACTACAATTAAAGCTATCTAATTCAATCTGCTCCTCCTCCAAGTGCATATGACTGTCTCTTCACATGATGACACACTATCCTTCCCATCCACCAGAGTCTCTACTGAAAGACCAGCAGTGCATAAGCTGGAAACACGGGGAACTGAGATTGGTTGAGGACTGATGCTGGAACAGTTGCAACTCTCACTTTGAGCTGTGTTTGAAAAGTAGGCAGTACTCCTTTTTGCTTTCTTGAATTCAAAGGAAGATAAAAATGCATGATTTCAGACAACACAGAAACAGACTGAAGCAATCTATGAAGAGAGCTACCAGAAAGGTGGTGGCAAATCGGCACCATAGGAATAACAAACTCTCTTTATACATGTTTTCTCTGAGAGAGCACTGGCTTAACACAAAAAAAAGCAGTATAATACCGTCTGTTTGCGATGTGCTGCCTCTTTCCCTTCTGATCCATGGAACTGTGTCTCCTTTTTACCCCAGCCAAGAGAAACAAACTTTCCTGAAGAAGAAATAATCCTTGAAGTGGAAGATTTACAGATAATACCTTAACTACTGTGCACTATGCTCACAACCACAGCTTCAAGCAACCAACACCTTCTCCTCAAATTTTATTCTAAAAACTCAGACAGAAGTTGTGTAGTTCAGAAAGTACTGTGGTACATGCAACTTACTTGAATTTATGCTAACAAGTAACAATACTGATTTTACCCTTCAGCTGTCCAGCAGCATTACATTCTAAATAAAATGTCTCCTCAAAAGTGCTCAGCTCTATTTCCTTACTTTCCACATGCTTACAACACACCAATTGCATCAGTTAGGGCAACTTTGTTGCAGTGCACCTCTCACCTTCTCCAAACTCATCTTGGTGGATTTGCTTCTCAGTAATTGGTTCAAAATCCCTTGTCATCATGATAAGTGTCTGCTGACCTGCAAGGCAGACATTAAATATAGTATTGGTAATGGTATCTGCAACAAATAAAAACCCAAGTGTTCTCCTGTGCGCTCATATTGTTCTGTCATGGACCTGAACATAGAAAATATGGTATGAGAGAGAACATATGCAAAGCATGAAACCTCAAACTGGAACGGATCAGCTCCAAGGTTTTCTCCTCAAAAATATGCTTCCTGGCCTAACCTTCTTAAGCTTTTTTTTGCCTTCCAAACAAGTGCCTGGTACCTTTCCTCTTGAGATATGAAGGACAAGAAGGTGACTGGGAACAGTCACCATGGATTTATGAAGACGAAATCACACTATCCTGATAACCTCCTACAATGAGATGACCAGCTTGTGGATAGAGTAATGGATTTCATTTATCTCTAATAAGGCTTTTGAAGCTGTGTGCCACATTATCATCATAAATAAACCCATGAAGTGTGGGCTAGATAAAAGGACAGCTGAACTGCCAAACTCAAAACCTTGCCAGCTCTGTCAAAAAGTACAGCTTGAGGTCAGTCACTGGTGTGCCCATAGACACTAAGGGCAATGATTAACACCTTCCTTAATGACCTGGAGCATGGGACCCTCAGGTTTGCAGGTGACACAGAACTGGGAGAAACAGCAGGCACAGCAGAAGGTTGTGCTGCTGTCTACATAGACCCTGTGACATAGGCAAGATGGGCTGTCCAGAACTTCATAAAGCTCAACAAGAAAAAAAATTATGTCCTGCATATGGAAAATAATAACCTCAGGCACTAAGACAGAATGAGAACCAAGTGGCTGGAAAGCAGCTTGGCAAAAAAATACACTATGTTTCTTGAGGCACCAAGTTGAATTAGCTAGCAGTATGCCCTGCTGCACAGGTGGACAACAGCATCCTGGCTGCATTAGGAGTGCTGCCAGCAGGTTGTGGGAGGTGATCTTGCTCCTCTCTCAGTGCTGGTGAGACACATGTGGAATGCTGACTCCATTTCTGGGCTTCCTAGTACCAGACAGAGAAGGACATATTGGAATGAGTCTTGCAAAGGGTCACAGCAATGATTAAGGACTTGAAAAATCCGTCACATGGGTGGAGGCTGAGACAAGCCAGACTGCTCTGCAGCAAAGGCTCTGGGGGAATCTCATCAGTGTGTGTAAACATATTATGTGGGAGATAGGGTACAGTAAAGAAGACACAGCTATGTTGTTTGTAGTGCTGAGGGACAGCACAAGAGGCAATGGGCATGAACCAAAATATAGAAAATTCCCTTAAAACTTAAGAAAAGCTTTTTTTACTCAGTGGTGGTTACAGATAGAAACAGGATGCCCACAGGGGTTGTGGGGTCTCAAACTAACTGGACACAATCCCCCATAACTTGCCCTAGTAACAGGCTTTTAGCAAGGTGGTTGGAATAGGTGCTCTCCAGAGTTTCCTCTCAATCTCAAGCACTCTATGATTCCTTTTTGTCAAGGCTAATTTTATTTTCTAGGTGAGTCACACCTGTACCTAATTAGAACCTGTGACACATATATTTCTTACTAAAGGCCAAGAAACAGTTTCTGTTACTGAGAAGTCAAATGGTGACATAAATAAGTCTTTATGTTTTTGGAGAAAGATCATATATACTCCCTGGGAAGATTTTAAGAACTAATTACTCTTCCACAAAGCAGCTTTTCGGGCCTAACCAATTTCTGCTTGGATCTCTGAAGCACCTTATGAATCATGAAATGAAATCTAATGTATAGGATCTGGCAGAGTTTTTTCCACTTTACGTCCTAGTCCCAATTTCGTAACTTTTTCTGTCTCTTTCACAATCTTAAGCTATGTTTTGCGTTTTGGCCATAGTGAGTTTTACTCCTACAGGCAGAAAGCTTACAGGCTGTTGTTGATATACCTGTTGCAAGCAAAACAAGCTCTTGGTCAGGACTCCAGCTCATGACACTCAGACCGCTGTCCACACTTCCAACACATTCCACCTGCAAGACCAAAATAAGATCACAGAAGTGAAGGAACGTGAGTGCAGCACTATCCCAGCAAACAGCCACCAAGGCAAAAGAAAAATTGCCTCCTATTTAAAAAAGTCAAAAGTCTAACTTCACCCCTAGTGTTGAACAAAACAAAGGCACATTTCTGACTAAAAATTGTTCCAGGATGTTTATGAAGGAGAGCCCAGGTCATGTAGAATCTAGCACATTCTACCAGACGCTGTTTTAGAAAGAGCTTTATTCTGCAACTCTCAGTCTTATGTCAGCATGTATAGTGTCAATACTAATAATGCCTGATAGAGCCTGTGATTACACTGGTAAATATTCTTTAGTAACAAAACACAGACATAAGGATTCTTACCTAGAGAATTCCAACACACAGGTAAACTGACCAGCCTGTGTATGCTGAACTTGACAACTGTATACACCTGCATTGACATCAAAGTTTATGGAAAATTGAGCTAGTTTTACTGGGCCATCATAAGCAAGCAATAGCAGTAGGCAGAGAACTTTAGTTATGCATTGCTATCCTGATTTGCAAAAGGCATGGAACAGATCAACAAGCACACCACTCATTGTGATAAACAGCAAGGTGATGCCATTCAAGGAATCAGGCTTAGCTGTCACAAACTTTTCAGGTAAGGAAAGTGGGACTGGGCACTAGTCAGCAAAGTAACTATCACTGATGTTGAAAGGGTTTCAGAATAAGCAGAGGAATCTTTCAGACCTCTTTCTTGGTGCCCAAACTGCACCAAAAGAAGACAACCTTAAAACTGAAAAGTAAGCAAAAAACCCACAAAATAAAGAATCTGTATTTAAACCTGTTCTCTAGTGCATCTATCACTATAAAAAAAAAAAAAAGTCTCCTGTATCACAAGCTCTGTTAATTTCTAATCCCTTATGATATGTTGTAAGCTGCAATACAGGACACGTTTTTCAGATACAGCTGACTACATTAAGTGGTATCTGCAAATCAAGTGCAAACGTGAACCAAAACAGACAAACTGCAAATAACCACAATTTTACAGCTAACCCAGAGAGACCACTATCATCTCATGCCCACTTAAACCTGCACTGGTTGGACTGGTGCTGTGGGAGCTGATTCAGATTTTAGAGGGTGCTGTTGTGGTGTTTAAGTGTCTTGCTGAAGATGATACAAATCTGACACTGAGGAAGGAACAGAAAGCATATCCGTTTCTGCCATATCCTAAGTCAGGTCAACGTGTATCAACTGATAACAAAGTGGTAGCTATATTGTGAATTATGAATCGATGGCTTTATTCTTTACCTAGTGTCAGCAATATCCTGCTTCTGTAAGACCCTCCAGCAGATCCTGTGCTGCTGGGAGCCCACCGCGCAAACCAAGAGGACCCAGACTGTGGACAGGCAAGCCATCATTTCAATTCCAGTTCTTTTACAGAGTATATATTCTGTCTTTAGTCATTCTTAAGGCTCCCACAGAAAAACGAGCTTGTCTGCCCACAGAATGGAGACTAGCCACAGCTCAGTATGCAGTGAGCATGCAAGTGGCTCCTAAAGAAATTATGAGGGTTATTCTTTATGCTGAATTCCCTCAGTACTGTTGAGTCTTTCCTGCCATATTACCTGTTTTGTGCTCAGATTGCACAGTAGGATGTCTCCAGCTGCTGTAGCAACACACACACTCTCCTGCTCTGGAAGACATTCGATACCCACGACGCAGCCACTTCCATCCTCAGGCAAGAACCCATCCACAGTCAGGGAAACTTCTCTTGATACCTTGATATAGAGAGGCCAATGGCTTAATAATTACACATCACCTCACTGGGATTTTTGCAGAAATGACAGAGTAATAGCCATGGATATATTTCATCCTACTGCACTTACACCAAGAATTACACAGCAGAAGACAATGTGTGAATGGCACTAGAAAAAAGCCAACTTGGAAGTACTTATCTTCACTTAGCCATAGGAAACTGTGAAGATCCTCTTATGGTAAAAGCGATGGAAGAAAATGAGAAAATCCATATATTGAAAAAAACAATACACAACTTCCAATTTGCCCTGCTAATCATCTTTCAACACCATTTTCATACTTCACCACAGTATCAATATTAAGAGGTGCATAGGTAGCTGCTTAAAGTGTCCCACTGATCCTAAGGGGGCATGCAGACTTCCAGACACAACATAAAAAACAGTTTCTAAGGAAAATCATTTGGATGGTTAAGGTCAGCAATCTTTGAAAATTAAGTCCCTGGAAAGCCCCAAAGGGGCCTACTTCTGTCAGTTAATTTCAGAACTGAACGTACTGAAGGAATTAGATGCCTCAGAGTGGCACAGTAAGAAGAAAGCAACCCAGCCCTAACAGGAATTCATGACTCAATTTCTATTATTTTGGCGGTACATTGGGGTTTTTTTCCTCCTAGAGCAAAGTTTCAAAAGCTTCCTCTCGTACTTTTCATTATCTCTCTGCCTGCTTGGTTCTGTTTAGTGAATCTGCCCTGAGCCAACTGTTCGCCGGGTCGTGCTTAAGACTAAACCACGCGAATGACGCGTGTCTAACAGAGCCACGCTGTTAAAGAGGGAGATTGAGTATTTTTGAAGCACAACAAGCCTCTTCAGCCACCAAGATCGGAAGCCAAGCGGCTTCCGCGGCACCATGAGACAGCAGCAAGCGGCGGGGGGAGCAGCGGGAAGGTCTGAGAACCCGCAGACACCGCCGCGAAGGGGGAGCCTTAAGAATGACTGTCAGGAGACAGGGGACTTCCCGGCGAGCTACCGCTGGCGGAGGCGCGAACGCTTCATTCCAGCGTTGCAACCAAAGCCGACCCCAACACGCGGGCAATTACCAGCACCCTGCCCCGCAGCCGCGGCCCTCACCGAATCCCCGGCGGGGCGCAGCTCCACGAGCCCGTACTGGGAGGCCACGAGAACCGCGCCCGGCTCGGCGCCGAGGCAGAAGCACTGCGGGGTGCCCGTGGCGGCGGCGGAGTGGCACCCGCCGGCCCACAGCAGCCGCAGGTTCCTCATGGCGGAAGGAGCGAGCGGTGGAGGCCGGGCAGCAATGCAGGCCGGGCAGCGCCACCACCTCAGGGCGCCGCCATGTCGCGCAGCGCGGGCGGGCGGGCGCAGGCGCCGTGCGCGACTGCTGCTCTCGCAGGGCGGAGCGCGGCCTCCCGTTGGCCTCCCTTTCCCTTCCATGGCCGTGCGGCAGTACCGGGCCTGGAGCTGTGAGTTGCTGGGGTTGAGGCGGCAAAACCAGCGCTGGGACACCTCAGCAGGTCAGCTTCCTGTGAGGCTGCACAAATAAGAGAAGCACTGAGGCTAAAGGAGAGCTTTAAGGTCACGCAAGTCCAACCATTCACCCAGCACTGCTACTGTAACCCTTAAACCACATCTCCAGATCTAGATGCTTAAACACAAGGGATTGGGGACTCCTCCGCCTCCCGGGGAAACCTATTCCAGTGCCTGATCACCCTGACAGTGATAATTATTTTTTTTTTCTAATACCTAATCTGAATCTCCTGTGTCTCTGATTAAGGTCATTTCCCCTTGTCCTCTCACTGCAGGCAGGGCAGGAGAGACTGACCCCCCCTCACGGCACCCTCCTGGCAGGGAGATTTAGAGAGCGATGGCGTCACCTGCAAGCCTCCTCTTCTGGAGATTAACAACCCCAGCTCCCTCAGCCATTTCTCATAAGATATGTTTTCTGGTCCTTTCATGAGCCTTGTTCCCTTCTCTGGACACACTCCCGCACATCAATGTGCTGTTTAAAGCGAGCAGCTCAGAATTGGACATAGCACTCGATGTGCAGCCTTGCCAGTGCCAGTTAGAAGATGACAGTGGGCGCAGGATGATTCTTTTGGAGATACTCTGGCAATAACCAGCTGAAGAACTCCAGCTGAGACTTCTAAGGCACTTGCAGGCCAGCCTTCACATAGGTCAGTGCTGCCCTGATGCCACTGCTTCTGTCACACTCTGCCACCTCTCTCCAGGTATGGCTGAGGGCAAGAAGGTAGTTCAGCCTTCAGGGGGAAGAAGGATTTAATGCAATCACAGTTACATCCTTCACACTTACCCCTTTTCCTAGTGGCACTAGACTCCCACCAGTCAGTACTGATTATGAATTTAAGAAAGACCAAGAGCTATTGGAGAAGGTCCAGCAGAGGTGACAAAGATGATTTGGGGTCTGGAACTTCTCTCTTATGAGGAGAGACTGTGGGAGCTAGGCCTGTTTAGTCCAGAGAAGACTGACAGGGGTTTTCATCAAATATATACAAATATTTCAAAGGCAATTTTCATCAATATATACAAATATTTCATCAATATATACAAATATTTCAGAGGATGGTGCCAGATTGTTTTCAGTGGTGCCCAGTGACAGGATGAGGAGCAATGGCCATGAAGTAAAACACAAGAACTTTCACCTCAACACGAGGAAGAACTTCTTTATGATGAAGTTGGCAGAGGACTGGAACAGGCTTGACCAGCTAGGTTGTGGAGTCTCCCTCTCCAGAGACAGTAAAATCCTATCTCAATGCATTCTGCTCTAGGTGATCCTGCCTTCACAGGGAGGGTTGGACTAGATGGTCTCCAGAGATCCCTTCCAACCCTAACAATTGTGTGATTCTGTGTAATTCTGTGATCCAGTCTAATGGTCAAATACCAAGACAAGACATATTTGACACAAACTGTTTTTGTCTATGGCAATCTCTGAATTTTGCATGCTGTAATCAACTTAATGTGCCCTACACTTTGGCAGTTTAGGCCAGTGGAAAGATGGGCCATTAGACACCTGAACAGGTTTGCTTTTTTGGTACTAAACTTGGCTAAAGTAAGTGATAAAACTCAGTAAACTTGCTAAACTCAGAGAAGGCTTTTTTGAGACCAGTGGAAAAGGCACAGCTATCACTGCGCATGAGGAAAATCAAAGCCATCCAGACTCCTTCTTGGGATAAAGGCATAAGAAGTGCCTTCCCAGGCCAGTACAGCACCTGCCAAGGCCAGCAGTGCCTAGCTGCACTGGTAGTAGGAAAGCCAGCTTTCAGAAAGCATGTGAACCTGGCTGTGTTGTGCGCCCTGTCCCCCGTGCCCCACCCAGGACCTGCACTGCTTATGGTGGTCTGACAGCCTTATTCCTTGCAGTATCTTTTCCAGAGGCTTTCCCCTTTGACCCATCTTGATCCTATCAGCCTTCAGTGTCCCAAGTCACCGATTTACTACTGTTCTTACTCTGTGAAATGTGCTTGACTGAGCTGAGTTGCCGCAGCTGACCGCACAACCGTGGCTCTCACAGCACGTCTGCATTCGCCACTTGGTGGTTGGGCAGCTCCGGAAAGAAATCTCCTCATGGCAGATGGCAATTGCTGGTCCCCTCCAGCCTACCAGCTGTCCCCCTCTGCTTGCTTGCTTTCCGTGGGTCGCATCAGGCTGCAGAATCACTTTCGTCCCCGACACCCCTCTGAAATGCCCTGTATTACCGCTGTTGTTATTTTCCCCGCGGCTGCAGCTAGCGTCCCCCGNCCCAGCCGGGAGCCGGTACGAGCGGTGCCAGGCTCAGGCCAGCCCCGTGCCAGGCTCCGGCGGCGTCGCCAGTGCAGCTGGGCTGGGCGGCGCTTCTGCGGCGCTGCGGGAAGCACGGGGAGGGGCGGTGGGGACTGCCTTGGGCTGATCGCACCAGCAGCTCCGGAAAGGTTTATGCAGGGTCCACCCTGATCCGTTTTCATTGCTGAGTCAGTGTTAGGGCAGCTTTCGGCTAAGTATATCTTTCAGACAGCTCCCCGGCAGCGACTGGACCGAAGAAAACCTGAGGCAGACTCTGCTTTTCTTTTGCAGTTGGATTTGTTGGAGGCTGTGGGTACCTGCTTGGTGGTGCTTGCAGCAATAGCTCTATGCCAGGAGACGGTAACTTCCAGGAGCTCCTCTCTACTTCCCTTAAGGAGGTGAGATCTTATCTAGAGGTCTTTGAATGCAGATGTGACATGATTCCTTATAACTTGGTTCTTGAACCTAATGCTTACTAAATAACCTAAATTAAATTACT
Source organism: Chaetops frenatus (assembly GCA_013400775.1). Lineage (NCBI taxonomy): Eukaryota > Metazoa > Chordata > Aves > Passeriformes > Picathartidae > Chaetops > Chaetops frenatus. Next base: position 95,091 of record VZTR01026744.1, on the reverse strand, counting down.
TAAAATGCTTACTTGATGTTAGTCATGGTGTGGACTCATGGACCATCATGCTGGCAAGAATTAAAAGTGTGATGGACTCTTCAGAGGGTACAGAAGATACTTACATTGGTACTGACATAAAAGCCCCAGCGTCTGTTTGGGAAAGTTGAAATTGTTTGTTCCTCCTGATGATATTTCCTTTGTGACAAGAAAAATTAGCTTGGAAATGAAGTTTTTTTTTTGGTGTTTCAGAAGCTTAGTTGAGGCAACGCCTTCTCAGGGAGTGCTTGTTGGCATTTGTGAATGTGTTCAGCACCAGGATCCACAGTGTCCTGGGAGTGAACCAAAAGAATTTAAGTAGCTTTCCACAAAGAGCGAACATTATTTATAGTTGTCTGTAAAGCTAATGTCGGAACAGGAGGGGGCAGCAATAAACATGATGGGGCTTAGCCAGGATTTATAAACCTTCTTTCAGTCATGAGGACAAGTTGTTCCTAAGAGCAGAGGAGAAAGATTAGCTTGGGAAACATCTCAGTGTGCTCCATTGTATTCTCTCATTGACATGTTGTCATACAGCTGGATGTTGTGTTGAATAGTTTTGGATTCACACTAACTTAACACGGCAGCAATTTATTTGCTTACATATTTGCTTCAGCTATATTAGTGTCTGGAACTGAAGTTTCAAAAAATGCAAGAAGCTATTTATAGATACTTTTCTGGTGTGTTCTTAGCTTTCTTTATACAGGAGCTGTGGCTATCTGCAGCTCTGAGCAAAACAATCACACCTGTCATATGATTAAGCACTTGAAGAAGTGCTTGGAAACATGGCAAAATTGCCATCCTCGCACATGATAAATATTTATCTGAATGTAGTCCTGTGTGGCTGGCTACAGCTTTTAAGTCTGAGAGAGAAGTTGAACTCAAGATTTACAAAGATCCTTTCCAACCTGAGTTTTATCTTTTCCTCTTACACTTCTGGGACCCAGGTGGTTACTTTGGTCGCTAAGGCAACCAAGTCTCTTTTGCAAGGACCACAGAATTACTTTCTCTGGTAATATGATAATCCATTATATGAATTCATCCTATTGAATGAAGAACTAACACATACCATGAAGGCATTTAAACAACTATAGTCAGCTGACACAAATTATTCATAAGGGTGCTGCATAATGGTGGATTTTTCTTCAGATGCCACAGTTTCAAATACTAGTTGAACATTCAGTACAAATACCAGGACACAATTTGTCTGTAATCCTGACTTTGTGCCTACCCTCAGAGCTTGTTATCTTGCCATGTTTTCTGCAGCTGTTCCATAACATTAAGTACCAAATGCCCATGTTATTGCTATTGATTTGCTATGCCCTCAGGCTGTACTTACTTTTCACACAAGAGATTATGGTACTGTTTCTTGGCTGCTAGTACAGCCTAATTTAGGAATGAAAAAGATAGAAAACAGGTATACAGAGATCATCTGAGCAGAGGAGGGCAGGGAACAATGACCAAAAGTAGAATTGGAGACCTTGATGGGGTAGTTTGAAAGCGAAGAAGTATTCTTTTTGTCGTATGGCAGACCTGAACTTATCCCTCCTTTTTCATTGGCTGCAGGTTCTGTAACAGTGATGATATAATCGGGACCGGCTTATTTACCTAGAGAATTTCCTGTTTCAATCTATTTCCTTAAAGACATGAAGAAAGGACCAGAAAGTGGAGCATGTACCCTTGCTGCTCCAGGCAATTTAGGGGAGTCAGATCCAGACAGTAACAGCAGTAATGGAGCCTCAGCAAGAAAGAAAGACATGCTTCCCTCTCCTAGAGAACTGGAAAATGTACCACTGAAACCCAGCACAGAAACATCCAGAAAAAAACTCTGTGGCTATTTAAATAAGCTGGGCATCAAGGGGCCAATCAAGACCTGGAAGTCTCGATGGTTCTTTTACGATGAAAACAAATGTCGCTTACTGTACTACAGAACTGCTCAGGACATTAATCCTTTGGGGTCTATTGATCTTTCCAGTGCCAGCTTTGACTGCAAAATGGAAAATGGGGAAGGAGTTTTTGAGATCAGAACACCAAGCAGAGTTTTCACTTTGAAGGTAATGAAGAATTTCCAGTCAGGACAGATATATCTGTACTAAGGTATCTCTTAGCTTGAGTTCCACTTAAGTCCTCCTAGCTTGGATTGTGACCACTTGGACCTAAATAACTTGCATTGTTTTGGCAAGTCTGGGACTCCTTACCTGTGAGATGGCTGTTGTTTAATGGAGTAGGAATAAAAGCTGAACTGTGTGCCAAATTAAAGTAATTGAGGAGTCCTGCAGTCCACATGTAATTTACTGAACAGAAATGAACTCCCCCGTATGAAATGGTTGCTACAGGAATATTTTTTACTAGACTTTTATTTTTGTGTAAGGCATTGTTAAAAAGCTTTGGGGATGCTTTTTGTCTAAAACAATTGTGACATTTCTGCTCAGTCTTGGACCATAATAAACCAAAACACATTTAAGTCAGTGGTCCACTGAGATTCTACCGCGTGAAGCCATACTAAAGATTTCCTCTGTCCTCCCAAATCAATGTTAGGACCAGAGGATACAGATAAAGCATAGGTTTGATACAGCTAACCTTTTTTTCTGCTGACTCCTGCAGGAGAGTGGTGGTCATCTCTTCAGGGTGTGTCTTGTTTTGATGAGATGATTCCCCTCCCTTTCCGGTTTTGTGTTACGTTAGGCAATCAGCAAACAGGCAATGATGTACTGGCTGCAGCAGCTGCAAATGAGACGTTGGGAATTTTGCAACACTCAGAGCAGATTTCCTGTGGGCAGTTCCCAGCTTGTGAATGAACCTCTGGCTGGAAGAACAAGTAGGTGTTTCACATGTCAACCTTCCTTTTGCTTTCACCCCTGGTGATGAATGGTGTTTCTCATCTGGAAGCGGGTAGAAGTTTTGGCCAGGCTTTTAAATACAGGTGCCAGCTATCAGTGCTTTGCCAATGTTAGACACTTCTGCCTTACTATGTATGAGAGTGAGTAAGCTGCCTCCTAATCTACAGTATATGTTTGGAGATTTTCAGGTGTCTTATGATTGTCTTGGTTTTCCTTACACATGTGAAATGTGCACATTTTATATATCACTCTTGTAAGGCCTGTAAAATTTAGAGCAAGTAAGGTTTTTTTCAGCAGTGGACTGAAGATACCCATTCCTAGAAGTGGTAGTAGACAGGTTAGTGGATCAGGTGAGGGCGCAACCAGGGCATCCACCTGTTTAGTTATGACTAGATGTACATTTCGTTGGAAACAAATAATCCCCTCCCTAGCAAGTGTCTGCTCTAAAAGGTTCTGGCATCTTGCTACAGCAGGCAAAAAATTAGTAACAGACTGTGCTTGCAGAGTCTTATCCACACATTAAAACTATCAAATGTAGTTTGGAATGTGGGAAGAGAACAGCAAAATTTTCCTTCCTTATATCTTGGCAGTTAAAGTTTGATTATTTAAGGTTAGTCATGCTCATATATATGGTTGAAATCACTTGATTGTCCTTGAATAGGTCATTCTGTTTCTACATGGAAACTTATGTAATTCGACCTAAAATTAAGGAAGCTTACTCTACTGTCCTTGTTCCACCTGACCACTTGAACATGTGATGTAGTAAACTGTTGTGGCTGTCAGGTTCCATGGAGGACCTAAAGTCCAGCAGAGTTCTGTCTTGCTCAATTGCTTTTGTGTCCTGTTTTTTTTTTACATTTGTAGATGTAGTTGACAATGAAGACTTTCTGCCTCTGGTGAAAACACCAACAGAAGCAGTGGGTTTAAAGGCAGCATCTTTGCCTGCACCCCAAACATCTATTGCTTTGCAGAACATCTCCCTTAAGCACCCTTGGACAGAGATACAGTAAGTACATGAAGAGAACTGCAGTGCGGTTGACAGTGGCAGCTGGCCTGCCACTCTGTGCCTTCCTTACCTGTCATGTATTATGCGAAATGGGACTCTTGCCGAGGTGAGAGAACTGTGAAGCACCTTTCTGGAGCCTAGTCCAGCCCAAAGAAAACTTCCTGCAGATGAGTTTTTCACATCCCCCTGTTCTGATGCTTTTCACATCATCTGGCTCTCTTAGCAAAGATCCTGGTAGCAGATGTAGGCCTTGGTTAAGCTCTCTTCAGTGTAGTCAGTGCTTTGCATGGCTAGTGTGATGTATCTGCACAGCAGTCTTGGAAGAGCACATGGTCAGGTTCAGCTGTACTCACTAGGCAGTCACAGAAGCCCGTTAGCACTTACCAGTGGTTTCAAAGAACCTTGAGTGTAGTGCGTTCTTCAAAGCAGGAACTCCAGGGATAAGGAGTTTGACCCTGTAACGTGGCCTTAGTGCACAGCTGGCTCTTGCTTGCTGAGTTTCAAGGATGTTAATATTCCTACTGCCTGCTTCTATCTGCTGTTGCAATAGGTAGCCCCATCAGGTTTTTTTAGAAGTTAGAAATCTTGGGCAGTTAGAGTTTCACAAACACAACCTCATCAGTATCTCTGTAAATGTTTCCTAGTCACTTATTTACACATAATCAAAAAGTGTCCATAGGTGTGGTAGGCAGCCAGGCACCTGCCAAATATTGTTGGTGTGGAAGTTGCCTGTAGTTTTTTTACCAGCACTACTGCAGCTACAATCTGATGCTTATGTGAAGAAAGATCCCCCATGAGACCAGAGTTTCATTTACATGATAGCAGCTTCATTTACAGTTAGGAAAGCAGCAGACGCTGTCTTTTATAGACCTCAAAACAAGAGACTTGTTTGGTTTTGGCTGATGGACAGCACAGGAGGTGAAGGAAAAGACCTGTATGCATACTTTCTGGTATAGGTTTTACACAAACTACTTGTACAGTTGTGGTTCCTCAAAGTCAGCTGTTCTGTTTTTCTGGCTATGCATTGTCTCCTACTCACTTTGATTAAAAATAACACAAGCATATCTTTGGCCCCTGCTCCTGTGCTTTGCTTTTGTGAGCTTGAGTAACAATTGTCTCTTTCCAGCCTCAGGTTGTATTGCTCTCCTTGTTTGGTAAACATTTCTCCTGGCTCTATCACTGTCAGGCTGGGTCTTCTGTAGGCATACTGCATCTGGATCCCTGAACTGCTATAGTCTCATGGGGAATACAGTGCAACATTAGGTAGAGAAAAGTAGAGAAAACTGCATTGGATGAGTACTAAATGCAGACTAGAGGGATTGAAGGTCTCCTGGTCTTACACACCAGTATGTTCTCCAAGGTCAGCCATGTCTGCTCTTTTGCTCTGTAGCCTTCCAGTAGCAAGGCAAAAGGATAATAGTATCTAAATGGCAGCTTCATTAATAGTTAGGAAAGCAGCAAACAGTGAGTCTCTTATAGATCTCAAAACAAGGGACTTGTTTTGTTTTAGCTGAATGACAGCACAAGAAGAGAAGAAAAAGACTTGTATGCATACTTTCTGGAACAGGTTTTACACAAATTACTTGTACATTTGCAGTTCCTCATGATTCTTTAAGTCATCTCTTAGTGCTTCTGGCAATACCTGATAGCAGCAGTTGTAATAAACTGTTCCTAGGTCTGACTACAGTTTTGTTCCTGAAACTCTACTACATTTTAGTTTATGACTTTGTAAATAACCTTTAGCAAGGTTATTTATTAAATGTTTCAGAGTACAGGACCTGTGGCTGCTTTAAATGTGATCATTGTCCCAGTTTTGGCTGTGTTGTAGGTAACTGAGCTTCTCTTGGCAGCTTTTCTTGGCAGCTGGGGATTTCTGCAGTGAGCTAAGGATAGGGATGGATGAAGGAAGGGAAGGAGGAGGAGAGGGAAGGTGAGACGGGAGGGAAGGATGTTGGTCTCCTGTTACTTTTCATCCCTCTCTTTGATCTGATGGGTTTATGTGTAGGGCTCAAGTACATGGGAAAGATAATCTGATTTTACTTTGCTGTGCTATACCGATTTTGTCGCATCTTTCTGGTTTACACGAGTTAGAACTCTGCTCTCCTCAAATCCATCAATACTATAAAGAGTTCGTTTTCTCAGCATGTGAAGGAGTTAGGTTTTTGGGAGAAGGGGTGGGAACTAAGGGAAGGTAAGGCATTGAATAGTTTGAATATGCACTGGCTGGCTGCAGTGATCGTGACTTCTGTTCACTAGGCTGTCTTCTTTTTTTAGAAATACTGTCTACAATATTTGTGGCTCCAAGCACCTCTGGGGGAACAACGGGAATGTCTTTAGCTTTGATGAATTCCAAGAGCATCCTGAGAACAGGGATGAGGAGCAAGAGGCAGAGGTGGAGACAGGATGTGCAGGTGATTGTTACTGAGCTGTGTAAACTGGTCTGTGTATGATGCCTTCTATAGGGCATTAGCAGAAATGGAAAGGAGATGGTGGCAAGTTGTCAAGGGACATGAGAAGTTGGTTACCTTGTCTCAAGTCTTCCTGTGTTGTTAACACAAGACTGACTCTTCTTCAGGCTCTGTCCGTCTCTGTCTTCTACCTCTGGAACGTTCTGCAGAGGTAAAAGAAAAAGAAATCCACGGTGCCAGATTTATTTCTTTGAGGTAACTGTGACTGTCTGCTCTACAGTCACAGGCTAAGTATGGCAGCTCCACTGCATGCATACCTTCCTGTGGTGGTAACTTCCACTTGCTGTGGGCCAGATTGATGAGCAGTGTGCAGGGTGGGTTAACAGGTACCATAAACGGTCACAGCTTTGTTTATTGTGGGCATATCAGTAGGTCTGATCCGTACTGTTTTGACTTCAATCCTGTGGGTCAATTTTCCTTGTGCTGTATGTCGGCCTTCTCTTCAGAACTGTTGAGTCCTGCCCATAGCAACACTTAGGAGTCCATTGTAGCAAAGCAATTCTGTGTAAATTAAATCTATCTCCCCTCAGTTAAGGAGGGGACACTGGAAGATGGGAAGATGGGGCCTAGGCTGAACTGGATTAGGAAAGCCAGGTGGATGAACAGTGGCTTCCCAGGCTCTGAAGAATTGTCCAGGGAGAAGAACTCAATGGATAAAGTGAGCGTCCTTCAGCAACAGATTCTGACACTCACAGAGGAAGTCAAGTCACAAAAGGTGAGTGTGGTGAAGAGACTGCTATTTCTAAGGGTTGGGACCCTGGGGCTGGTCACAGGGACTCCCTTAAACATTAGTGTGTAGAAGCACTGTGAAGTGCTCATCAGGCACTAACTGGAGAGCACCTGAAGCTCCTGGTGTTACCACCTTGTGTGTTCCTGAGTGTGCTCAGCACAAAAGACCTTCAGCCATTTCTAGAAACTGCAGCTGGGTGTCAGAGGGAGGTAAAACAAATCCAAGTGTGCTCTGCTGTTGTCTTGTGCATCTCTATTGCTCATTATGTGCAGTCCTGAATAGGTACTGTGACACTGGTGAGGACTGCCAGGTGGAGTCATGCTGTTAACTTCAGGTCATTCTTTTTGAACAGTGACCCACCATTAAGGTGTGATTTGACTGTAGAAGTCAGGGCATGGGTCACTGCAAGGGTTGTCTCTCATGAATGATACCATTCTTCAACGCATGAAGCAATGCCAGGTTCTTTCCTAGTGATGCTGGTAGCTCTTCCAGCAGGAGAGGCAGGAGAGCCAGGTCCCATGTTGGGCAGTCAGCTGTGTCCTTGATTTGCTTTCTTAAGTGTCTGAGATGGCAGAGCCTGAACCAGCAGCGTGTTGCTGGGGCAAGGTTCCATGCCTTCATGCAGGACAGGTTGAGGGAGGACTCTGGCAGAAGGAAGGTTAAAATGGATACTGTAGTTTCCTTCTGGTAGTGCAGGTAGTTGCAGACTGCATTATTTCCATTCCGTTTTACCACACTGCTGACCTGATCTCCATGTTCTCTGCTGGGGCTGCCAAGAATGCATTGTAGGAAAGCCAGAGTTCAGACAGTGTGGGCAGCAGCTCTTCTTCTAGCAATCCACATCAAGTCATTTGTGACTTGCGACAGAGACCTTTCAGGCCCAGCTCTGAGAGCAGGACTTCACACTGTGGTGTCACTGTGGTTTCAAGATTCCTGCATTGTTTTCCTTCTGAAAGGAGTCAATTTCGAGACATTTCACTGTTGGGTCTGTGTTCTCCATACTGCCGTTGCCCTGGAGAGCACAGTGATGTGATGGCTTTGCATTCCCTTTCCAGGAACTGGTTAAACTTCTCCACAAAGCTCTGGAGGCAGCCCAGCAGGAGAAGCGAGTATCTAGCATGTATCTCACTGCCACAGAAGATAAGGACAGGCTGGAACTGGTGCGCCACAAAGTGAGACAAATTGCAGATCTGACAAGTCGACTGGAAGCTCATGAACAAGAAAAGAAGGAACTGGAGCAGATACTGACTTTGAGAGACAGCCATATCCAGGAGCTCAAGGAACACGTGCGACTTCTGATGGAGAAGAACCATGCCAAACAGGAAGTCATCATGACCTTGACAGAGCAGATGGCCCGAGAGCTCTCTGACCCCCTGCAAGAAGCCAACACTATAACTGTAGAGGCACTGTATAAGCAGCAGGAGGAGATTGAGCATCTGAAGGTGTGTGAGATGGCACAGGTCTCTTGGGTCCATTTTTATGCCCTCGGGTTCAGTGGGAGGGTGTTCTTTGCAGTAAGCACAGAATATACTTTTGCTGGTTGCTTCATCTGCCTCCAAAGGAGAGGAAGGCTGGAAGGGGCTCACCTGATGCCAGGAGGGTACTGAAAAGCATCTAGGTCAGTTTCAGCTTCAGCTTAAAACCTGTTTTGTTTGACTTCCTGTCATCATTCAGTGCCTGTCACTTTTTTCTTTCTTTTATTTCACAGCTGCAGCCTGACTTTCTGCCTTCATTTACTTGGTTGCTCTATGTTTCTGTCTTGCAAACAGTTTACCAATACATCCTGGTTCTTTCAGATGCAGTCTGTTGTATGTCTCCATGTGCACAACTGTAATTATGGGTTAGTGAGGTGGAGAATTGCCAAAAGAGCCACTTGTTTTTTTTTTTGCTGTGGAGAGTGTTTGTTTATCCTGCCAGCCATGGGGCTGAGATTTGTTTCATTAAAAAAAAAAAAAAAAAAAAGCCAACCAAAATTAAACCAATCAACCAAACAAAACCCAAACAAAACACATATATTCTTCATATTATTTAAATGCATCTCTGCCTTTATATGATCTGGATCTCTCTGTGTTTTTTAATTATCTATATATATACATTTAGCATTTTCAAGGGTCTTGTTGATGCATGATGATACTGTGCCTTGATTTCCTTTGTGGGCTACATTGGTACTGAGGAATCCTGTCTGCTCCTCAGAACACAGACTTTTCTGAGATATTTTATTGTTCTTAATATAATCTGATGTCCTTGAAATGGGAGGTATTTCAAGGCCCTCAAGAACTCTTCTTGTATTGTGAACTCTCCATGTTTTGCTTCATGGCAGGATGATATTGATGCATACAAAACCCAGAACCAGTTTCTCAATTCAGAGATCCACCAGGTTACTCGACTCTGGACAAGAGTTGCTGAGAATGAAAAAGCCCTTCTGATGAAGGTAAGGCCAAAGGACCTTTTTTCCTTGCTGTGAACTGTCACTAATTTATTTTCAAAGTTGGCACTGGAATACCACAAGGAATAAGCTTTCTTGTGTTTTTTTTTTTTTTTTTTTAGTGTGACCTCTTTATTTTTCTTTGCTTTGTGTTGTTCCCAAATTAGACATCATAATTTTAATTCTTCAACAGAAGTTAAATACCCACTAAGATCAGTCTTAAAGGTGCTGAAACTTAACCCAGATTTATGCATTTCAGCTATGCACATAAAAAAACAACACTCTGTAGGCAATCAAAAAAGTTTCCTGAGAGATGACTGAGTTTGGTCTCCATCTAGTCATGGTTCCTCTGCTGGACTTGGCACGGCCAGGTGGTAGGACGCTTGAAGTGCTGCAGTTAGATCAGAGTTCTTATGTTTTCCTAAGTTGTATTTTTATTTCTAGCTGCATAAGTGTGCAAAACCTGGTTACTCTCAGACTTTTCTAAGCTTATTTTCTGGTCCTGAACCAGTTCAGAGGCTGGAGGTGTGTGCTGGCATTTGTTCTGTGGGTTTTGCCTAGGGTTTACTTCCCTGGGTTTTATGGTATTGTTGTGAATGAGTGTCTTAGGTTGCTTAAAGAATCACTGGCAAAGGTTGGGCAAAGCAGGATCAATATTGAAGTGAAAGCATGGCAAAGCTCATTGCCAGGGTTCACTTACTTACTAGATGGTTAAAGCACACAAAGACAAATTAGTACTAAAACCTATAATCAGTCAATCTAAAGCTAAAATAAATTGAAAATCTACGTGGAAGCTGGGGATGGAAAAGGGTAAGGATGGGAAGCTTCAGCATGAAAGAAATAAAGGAGGCCCTCCCATCGAGCCACAAGGTTCAGTGTGGACTTCTGTGCAAACCTTAGCTCTGGATTCAAACAATAGTTTAGGCCTAAAGATTTGTCCTAGGGTGACTTTATGCTGCTTGTCTGCCCTACTTACATTGGATGTTAAGTTCTGTGCTTGTG
>VZTR01026744.1:67388-84572 GCA_013400775.1 Chaetops frenatus | reverse complement strand
TGCATCTGCAGAAGCTGAACTCCACGCCTCCGGAAGTTCCCTTCTCACGGGCTGTGTTGTCTGTCATAAGGAGGGAGAGAGAGATAAGGCTCGCAGCGTGCTGGCTCGGAGCTCTCAGCTATGGCAGAGGGAGAGAGACAGGGAATTTTCCTTTGTTTTTTTTTCCTTCTCGCTGATTTTCCTTGTTGGCTGCAAGAAGAAGAGCTTTACTGGAGTTGTGGTTTTTTTCCTTCTGGGACTGTTCAGCACCTCTTGAGTCCAGGACATCAGGACAATTTCCTGGGGACCCCCTNTCTCACGGGCTGTGTTGTCTGTCATAAGGAGGGAGAGAGAGATAAGGCTCGCAGCGTGCTGGCTCGGAGCTCTCAGCTATGGCAGAGGGAGAGAGACAGGGAATTTTCCTTTGTTTTTTTTTCCTTCTCGCTGATTTTCCTTGTTGGCTGCAAGAAGAAGAGCTTTACTGGAGTTGTGGTTTTTTTCCTTCTGGGACTGTTCAGCACCTCTTGAGTCCAGGACATCAGGACAATTTCCTGGGGACCCCCTCCCCAAGCTGCACACTAGGCCTGAGCACCTGGCCTGAGCCTTGGAGGGACTGAAGCTGACTGAGCCACACCCACCAAAGGACCTTTCTGGCTTTTGCCAGCTCTTCAGAGCAACGAGAGGTTTTCTTGTGTGGATGCTGAAAGCTTGGTTGCTGAGAAAGTTTCCAGCTTTCTGCCGGCTTGTCTGTGAAAACTATGCTTTCACACAGAGCACTGTCTGGTGCTTTGGTGTTGAGAGAAAAGTCGTTGAAATAATGTCAACAGACTGTGCAGCTATTGTTTGTTACTGTTATGAACAATATTTTGAAACAGGCGATATAGTGCTCAGCAGTGCTGTTAAGAGGTGGATGGTCAAAGGTCCAATCACCTTATACTATTCAAGCAAACCAAGATATATAAACGACTTTAGAAATTAATAAATAGATATATTCTTTCTTCTTAACTGGAGTTCTGACGCTTTCTTGTCGTCCACGGGACGACAGTGACATTCTTGTTTAATATTGTTTACTTTTCTATGCTTATGAATACTATTTCTGGTTAAATAAAGTTTTTCCACTTTTCTCTAAGGAGATTTTTATCCTGAACCAGTTGAGGGGAGGGGCTGCTGAAGCTGGCTGGTTAGAGGAGACCCCTTTTGAGGGTTTCCTCCCAAATTTGCCCTAAACTAGTACAGGATTTTAACAGCACTTAAACTAAACAGCACTTAAACAATGGCTGAATTTAAACAAAAGATTCTATGGAATTTGCTGCAATCACAACAGTAACTCACTTAGAGGCTTAATTTACTGAGCAACCTAAAATACTTAAGAATCTAAAATTCCAGGTACATTTTCTGTAGAATATTCACATAGGCCTAGGTTATGTACTAGATACCTGTGAAAATTCTCCCTCGAGTTCAGTGAAATGCTCATGTCAGATGTCTGCATCTTCTCCACAGGCAAAAGGTTAAGCCTCAAGAAGTGGGGGTATTGGCCCAGGCTTTGTCATCATTGTTCAGCAGTGGTCCTTCAAGCACAGCATATCTGAGGTTTCTCTGGCTCTGAGAGGCCTCAGTCAAAGGGAGGTTGCTGGTCATAACCCACTGTGGTCCAGGAGAGCCCAAAGGGTCTCACTTAGGACCACTGTTTGTAGGTTCACAAGAGAATTGCCTTTAGTCATAGTAATTTACCATCCTGGCTGCAATTGGCAACTTTCTTTGAAAATTTGATGACAAAAGTGTTGTTCCACTTGGGTTTGCAAGAAAAATAAGTTTCCAGTGGTGTTTGTTAGAAGCTCATTAGACAGCACCAATTCCTGGGAGCAGACAGTGTTTGTGATAAGCACAACAGCATAGCCCGGATCAAGACTGAGGTCTAACAAGCATTTCTGAGATCATAGTATGGCCTGGGATGAGGGAGTGCACCACGACAGGTATGTCTACACAGTCATGGATTCTGGGACAGGGCAAAAAGCTGCTTCTGGAGTGTTATTGCCATTCTTACATCTCTTTGCTTTCTATTTCTTTGAAACCCTGCCTTCCTCCTAACTTACCATCCTCTCATCTTGACATAACTTTCAAAAAGGAAGTAATCACATGAGGCCAGCATTCTCAGTGTGAGGCAAAATCTCGATTAAAGTGGTAGTATGAAAGAAACTATGCTGCTTTCTGTCCCCTCAATATGCAACCTAATTCTCTCTGTGGTTTTTGTTTTGTTCTTGTTTTCATCTTCTGCTTCCCACTGAACAAGAGTCTTCACTGAGCTTCCTGTGAGACACTGGGTGAGTCTTGTCACCTGTGTGGCCTTAGTTCCCCACTTCTGGAGTGGACTAATAATCCTCATTCATTTTTCCTGCTTTCTGTGTCAGGACTATGCTGGTGGCAGGTACTGTCCTGCTGTTTGATCTCAGTTGGGCTTCCTGCGCACAAAAAATTATGTGTACCAGTGCCATGGGACTGAGGGTGCTGCAGGGCATGTGGTCACCTCATCTGTTGTGCTACCATGTATCCTGAAAATGGTGTAGTTATAGCTCAGTCTCAAGAGTGGCATGTTTTTTCAGGATACACCTCAATGTGGTGTAGATAATTTGTCTGAGGATGAGGGAAAAAGACTGCAGAGAACTCAGATGCTGTGCTGGCTCTTTGACTGTGTCCTTAGTTGAGCTAGTGGGGTGTGGCCATCCACTGATGCAATGCAGTAGTTAAAGTAGGTGATGATGTAGTAAGTCTCCCACTCAATAAGCAACTTCTGTTGCATGCTAGCTATTCCAGCTTGTACTTGTTCACAGACTGTGGTGATCATTCATGGCTGTAGTTCTCTGAATGTGGAAAACTACTAAATGTGTTTCCTGGTGCTTAGCTCTTCAGAAGTCTTTTCTTTATGTGCAGACCACGCCAATAGAGAGCAGTGGCAGTGCAGGAAGGACTACCACTGAGCGAGCTTTTTCCTTCTTGTTTCCCCATCAGTGTGCCTGTCTGCAAGCAAGAAACTGCCAGATGGAGAGTAAATACCTGACAGTCTTGAGAAAGCTGCAGGAGGCTGTGCCTGGCCTGCCCAGCTCGCATGCTGAATTGGTGAGGAACCTCATCCAGGAAGCTCTCCAGTGGGATGTAAAGGAAGAAGCAGAAGAAGGTTTTAACTTGAACCCTGTAAGGTAAGAGTTGAGAGCACAGGAATATTCACAGCTTTGTAGAGGTCTGTCTGCAAAGAGAAATGTGCAGGCAAGAGATATCTAAGGACATTTTATAGCAGGGCCCTACCTTTATGCCTTCCTGCACAGTCAGGGCTCCTGTTCTGTAGCAGTTCTCATTTTATCTGTTTGATCAGTGTCACAGGTTCTCCAGGTAGTTTTGGAGATGAGACCCCCTAGGCCAGGCTTGGTCTCCTTGTCAAGAATATGATGATGTCTTAAAACTATTCCCCCCTGTGGACAGATGGTGAACAAACCCTTGACAAGCTGTACTATGTGTATTCCTAGTGTGTTCTGATCAGTGAGAGATTTGCATTGTGTACAAGGAGACATCAGAAGGGACTGTGGATCTCTGTTCTTTGGTCTGATGCCCCAAAGCCTTTGCAGTCCAGTCCTACAGAACTGTCTGCACTAGGACATGGTAGAAAGAAGGTACGCAAGGTGAGCTTGGTGTTTCCTTAGGGGCTGAGGAGAGGTCTGATGAGGTTGGTCTGCAGCTCAGAGCAAAGTCTCACTTAAGTTAGAGTGTGTGTGCCAGTGCTGCAGGCTCTCATTTGTCTTCAAGGCTCTGAGATGAGTTGTCATGTGCAGCTGCCAGAGAGGTGAAGAATGAGTACTGTTACAAACGAGTGTTTGAGATCATAAAAAAAAAATCACTAGCAAGGGTATCAGTAAAACCCAGACTTAATATTAAGTGTCAGCATGACAAAGTTAAGGTGAGGCCTAAGGAGCATTTCTCAGATCTCAGTGCAGCCTAGACAAGGAGGTGGGTAGCGGGTGGCCTTGCATGCTGACAAGTGCTTGTGCTCTGGCATGGGTGACGTGAGCCTCGCAGCAGGCTGTAGCTGACATGACCTTGACACAGGTACCAGCACTGTCATTTGAACTAAACACTGCCTTGTGTCCCTCCAGCGAGTATGATGAGTACGGGTTTATGACTGTACCTGACTACGAAATTGAGGACTGGAAACTCCTAGCCAAAATCCAAGCCCTAGAGATAAAATCCCACAAACTGCGGAGCCAGGAAATAGTGGAGAAGCCCCTGCGTGACAGATGGAAAAGCATTGGCGAGCTGAACCCCTCTGCAGAGCTGAAGAGTCTGATCCGGAGTGGCATTCCAGTGGAGCACCGGCAGCGGGTGTGGAGGTGGATGGTCAGCCGGCACTGCAGCCCTGTGCCTGGCCACTACCAGCAGCTCTTGGAGTCGAGCAGGAGCACCGAGCACCCTGCCTGCCGGCAGATCGAGCTTGACCTGCCCCGCACACTGACCAACAACAAGTACTTTTCCTCTCCCACCTCCCAGCTCATCCCCAGCCTCCGGAGGGTGTTACTGGCATTCTCCTGGCACAACCCTGCCATTGGATACTGCCAGGGATTGAACAGGTGAGGAGCCAGGTATGCTGCTTCTGCATGAGATGGTGCTGAAAAGGTGTAGGCACATACTCTAGGCTGTGATTCAAGCAGCTCCAGGCTCTTGCCTCTCTACAGTTCTGTCCTAGCTCTAGGTATTTAGTTGCAGAATTCTGTATTTGGTGTCTTTTTTTTTCATCCAGCTTTGTTACTGGCATCCAGCAAGCAGCAGGATGCACTTGTGTGGCATCTCTATAGTTACAGAATAGGAAAGAACAGCTATAGGAGGAAGAGTGAAGCAGTCCCAGTGTAACACCACAAGGCTGAGGCTGAATTTTTAAGTAGTAATGTAAAGTAGTAAAGCAGAAGAACACCCTGGTGATTCCTTTTTTTGTTGAGAACAGTTGGAGGAAATGTTGGGAAGTGTTAACATGCGAGGGAGTTGCAGCAAATGACGCAAGGAGAGACTGAGGAAACCAGGGTTGTTCTGTCTGGAAAAGAGAAGATTCAGAGAATATAAAAGCAGCTTTCACTTCCCAAAGAAGGCTATAGGAAAGATGAACCTAAATTTCTTAGAATTGTGTTGCCAGGTAGAAAAGGCACTAGGCATTAGCTGTAAGAAGAGAATTCCTAGTTAGACCTTTTCACATGAGGAAGATCTGTGTAAGTTATTTATTTCTAATGATCTTTGGATGGTCTTCAGAAAGATCATAGAAACTTTCCTCCAGAAAGCCCTTAATATAAGGGCCTTTATGTAGGCTAAGGTATCATCTTTCTAGTCTGTCTAAAAGGGGGTAAGTCAGAGCTGAAGGAGGTCAGGGCTGTAAAAGAATGTATGGAGAGGTGAACTGTATCACATGATATGGAGTACCTCTGAGTGACATCTTTCTTGTATTGAAATAGCCCAAATCAGCACACTGCTAACTTCAGCAGATCTACAGAACATTCTATTAGGTTGAAAACCTGGTTTTGTCACACCAGTTCCATATGTTCTGACAGAGCCACATGGGAAAGAAAATCACATCTCTGTGATTCCTTCAGAAACAAATCACTAGCCTCTGTCTGGCTGTCCTGCCATATTTGATATTTTGGATGCCGATGGAGCCGGAGACAAAAAGAAATCTTTTACTCTTCAGTTCCTTTGTTGATAAGTCCTCCTGCAGTATTGAATTCTTTTACTGTGTCTTGTCCATCACAGATTGGCAGCTGTTGCTCTTCTGGTCCTGGAAGATGAGGAAAATGCTTTCTGGTGTCTAGTCTATATTGTAGAGAACCTAATGCCAGCAGACTACTACAGTGACACACTGATAACATCACAGGTGAGCTGAGCACCCTCACATCTGCTTGGACTCTCATACAGTGATTTACAGTAAAGATTTAAAAGTGAGTAGTCAACTTGCTGTGTGTTTGATTTCTCACAGGACCATGATACCACCTTGCAATCTCTTCCATTGCAAAGGTATTGGGAGACTTGAGAGTACAAAATTGTTACACTCACAGAAGTAATACACATAGGGCAGCAAAACTGGTCACCAGCTCTAGGAAATGGGGTACCACTCCTGAGTAATAACATGAAAGTCAGGTTAGTCAGAAGGAAAGTGGCCATTGATTCCATAGTTACTTATTTTAAAGAAGTCTTAATAGAGCTGAAGCAGCAAATTCTGGTATGTGTAGACTGAGTATGGGGAAAGCACCGTTTTGCAGCCCTTCATATAATTTTTTTGAAGCTGCAGTCTGTCTTTGGAGTGCCATGTACATGTGGATGAAAATACTGAGATTTTTATATTCTCTGTATTTGCCTCAGTTCATGATCAAGCATGGTGTTAGTTCTCACTATGGGGCTCTCTGCCCCATAAAAAAATTCTGGCCTTTTGATGTTAAATGTTGTGCTGTGAATAACTTACTCACCTGATGCAAAATCACTGGATTTCAAGGTTTTCAGCATATCTTGTGTCAGATATACTATGTCCTCCCAGGCAGATGAAGAGATAAGCTAACTCCCATATAGTTCAATGGAATTGTAATTGTGTGCCCACACCACCCACACCCATCAGTGCCCAGTGTGGTAAGCATGGCTGTGACCTTGGTGTCTCTGTTTTGTCTGGTCCTTTCAGAGAGAAGGGGGTTGGTTTTATCTGTGGGCCCACAACAGAGGATCAGTAGCTTAGAGTGACTGGTGATGCCACTGAATGAGTTGACTAATGTTTACTAGGACAGTGGTGTGGTGGTGGAGAGGCCAACACACAGACTGGGGAAACAGTCAAATCACTTTGAAGATAGCAAAATGTCTATCCAGAGGTGGTTGTGTTAGCTCTGGGATTTAACAGACAGCACTCAATACTCAACAAGTAGAGACTGACAGGGAAAATATGACAGACTGAAGAGGCTCGCCTACATTTGGTGAGAAAACACTGTTAGCTGAGAGTCTTCTTTAGAAAGAATTTCTGACCTCATGGTTGGTGTCTAAAAATCTAGCCAAGACCCATGTAAAGAGGAACATCTAAGGTGATGCTTTGTGGGTTGGCTTGATAAAGTGAGTTGGCTGGAAAACTTGAAATTGCGAATTTTAAAGACAAAGCATATCACCTACATGGTTTGTACCACTGTGCCACAGCTAAGTGGGCTGACACAGTGGGGGCATTAATATGATATGGCAGAGGGAAGCCCTTGACACGATCCTGGTCTTTAGCACTTACCCTCCAGAAGGCACGGCTCTGCTGAGATGAAACCTTTATAAACCTGGATCGAGGATCTCACTGACTGCATTTCTGTGTTTTGGCTCATGTAACCAGAAGCAAAGCACAGACAGTACTCAGACCAAAAAGAAAAGCTTAAGTGAGAAGATCGGGTCCCGCTTGCAAACTTGAAGGTATTTGAGGTGTTCAGGCTGTTGGACCATGTGAAAGTCATTCAGACCTGGACAGGTTTTAATGTCTGTCATTCAATTGGATGCTCATGGTATCACAGAAAACCCCAGCAACATTAATGCAGGAAGATGTGTCAGATTTTCCCTCTTGACTCTGAGATTGGGAAGGAATATGATTCTTTGAGTGAGAAGAATGTACATTTCTCTGCTTGTACCTTGGCCGTGTTTTAGCTCCATGCCTTGTACTGGATGCCACATACAAGTACACTGCTCAGAGAGTTTGAAAGTTTGGGAGACAAAGGATGCTCTGCTCTTCCTAGGGTGTGGTTCACTAGTAGGCAGCACCACTGATGACCCTGACATGCAGAGGCCATTATCCTGTTGCACTACTTGTCTCCTCCAGTGGCAGGAATGCTCTTGATTAGGACTTCATTGTTTTCTTTTTTGTCAATTTTAGGTAGATCAGAGAGTCTTCAAAGACTTCCTGTCTGAGAAGCTGCCTCGCCTCATGGCTCATTTTGAACAGTATCAGATTGATGTCTCACTCATCACCTTCAACTGGTTTCTGGTGGCCTTTGTGGACAGCCTGGTCAGCGACATCCTCCTGCGAGTGTGGGATGCCTTCTTGTATGAGGGAACTAAGGTGCAACTCTCAGTCTAGGCCTTCCTCCCAATTGTGCCACCTCTGTGGCAAAGTGACAGCATGATGGGCATACACATCTATGTGGTGTCTCATGTTCTGTGACACAGCTGAGAGTATTACAGATAAAGGGAGTATAAGATAGGCAGTATCTGAAGACTTGAGTCGTGCATTGTTCCTGTGAGTAGGGAGAACTGGAGAGCCCTTGTGAAATCCCTGTGGGGTCCTTTTGTAGAACCTGGTGTTCTCTGGGGTTGCAAGTTAGCTAACAGATGGTCATTCTCTTGAGATTAGCTCTGTACTCCTTTAGACCTGCCCTAGTACAGACTATTGAGAGCAGGAGTAATGCTGGATCTAGTCTGTACTGCAGTGCTGTGCGCCTGACACCATCTTTTGTGCCAGGATGGCCAGGACCTTCAGTACCTTAAAACTTTATCCACTCAAATACCTTTCAACCCTCCAGGTCATTTTCCGCTATGCTCTTGCGATTTTTAAATACAATGAGGAGGAAATCCTCAGAATTCATGATGGTGTGGAGATCTACCAGTACCTACGCTTTTTCACAAGGATGATCACAGATGGCAGGTAGGACTCTGAGTTGTAGACAAGCTTCCATCGTGTATTTGTACTTGATTGCCTCTTAGGTCAGCTTAACAAGAGTTGTGACTAGTTTATTAAGAGCAATGCATATGCATTGACAGGTCTGTGGGACATGGATCCATTTGTCTGTTTTTGACTTTTCCTTCATGGCGTTACTTAAAATCTTTTTTGCTTGGGCAAAGGCATACTACAGCAGAGCAAGCCACAAAGTCTGGCTTTGGGTCAGCCTCCTTCTTGTAGCAGCTGGTGCTTGGGCTAGTGGTTGTTGGGTTTCTCTCAGCTGTAATTGGGGCATTTAGGAACACAGCACAACCCATGACCTTGAATGGCAACATGTGTCTGAGATGAAGATGTCTGTGATCAGAAGAGCCCAACATCAGGGATATTCCTCCCTGAGAGGCCACCAGAATTGGCATCTGATCCATTGTCTCCTAAATGATGGCTGCACACTAGTACCTTAAAAGGTGGGATGGTATAAATGTATGTGAAGCACTGCTTGGGTTGATGTTTGTGTGGGAAAGAATTCCTTTAAAACTCTGGTGTTTGATGACTTCTAAGCTCAGAGAGCTGAAGTCTGAGGCCCTATTCTTAACATACCCCAGAATGCTCTTGGCGTATCTGTTACCATGTGTTACCAGCCAGTAAGTAAATTGACCAGAGCTGTCCTTTCTATCATAGGAAGCTGATGAACATTGCCTTCAATGACTTAAACCCCTTCCCCATGAAACTGCTGAGGAACCGTCGGTCAATGCACAGGGAAGAGCTGGAGGCAGAGCTGTGTGAACTTGAACAGATCAAGGCAGCCTATGTAAAAGAGAGAGCAGAGCAGGGACCTCAGGACCTGAAGGAGGTTGCTAGTGAAGAGGAAGAAGAGACCTGACAAAAAGAGATTTCATCTCACTTCCCTCCCATCTTGCAGAAGGTCATCAGTAGCAACTGTCACTAAGAAATGGACCAGAGAGGGAAGTGTGGTCACAGGAGTTCATCTGCCCCAGAAAGCAAGGCTGTAGTTATGGGATCATCTGGAGACCAAGTCAGACTTTATAATGGATTGGAAGGTGTCAGAGGAGTTTTATCCTCTTCTGTACTTCTCCCCATATAGCCCATCCTGTCCTGTGCAGTTTAGGATTACAGCTGAGGGTGCAGAGGAAATACCAGTTGTGGTGTCGTGACGGGAGCTGACACGGTGCAAAAGACCCAACTTTTATACATTTTCTGATGGAGGTTTGAATGAGATCTTTATGTACAGGTAAGATCTCCAGAAATAATGAACCAAGAACACTCCCTCATAGGTACTAAAGCTCCTGGATTGGTCAGGAAAAAACCTGCTCTTACAGTGTGTTGGTGCCTTCCGTGTCCAGCCTGCCAGGAGAGTGTGTGTTTAACATTGTTACTGATCAAGACTGTCTCCAGATGAGTGTTAGGTGTATGGGGGTTATGAAAGCTGGAGGACATCATCCCACGGGACTCAGGCTGGGACAAAGAAACAGATTTTGGGAGAGTAGAGTTACTTCCCCAGTTTGGTTCCTGTGGAAGTTCATGGGAGCACAAGGTGTGTCTCCTGCTTGGCTGGGAAATGTTAGGAACTTTCTCTCCTCATTGGTTAGGTTTGAGGCCCTGCCATCACTCTGTGTTGGTGAGTTTGCCCCATAGAGGAGTTCTCATCTCTGTGAAACCAACCACAGCCTGCCTGTGGGCAGGGTCTAGTGATATGTGGACTTTTGCTGGGAATGACTGGGTTTTCTGATAGCCTCACACCTGGCCATCTCTGCCCCACAATTACGGTCCTCCTGTGCTAGGTTTTTTACACTGAAATCCCTGTCTGGCTCCGATTCATTATGGGAGGGATGAGGTCTTTTCTGTAGGAGTTTATGATATTGAAGGTGTTTTATCCATGGCATATGGCTGGCAGTGAACTTGAAAACCCTGGGTACAAGGTCACAAAAGATGACTTGATATTCTTCAGAAAAAAACATTAATGTCTTATGAACCAAGGAACTGGTCTCCATGGGTCTAGCACACAGAGCTGCCCTATCTGCCTCTGGGAATGGGGTCTGATAGCCTTCTGCCCTGCCTCCCAGGCTCGCCCACCCCCTGGGCTAGATACCCTGCCTGTGCAGCTCAGCCCTCCACAGACCAGGATGAGTCAAGTATTTAGATAAGTACAACTTTTCCTTAACACAATGCCAGATCCTGCTGCCCCACTTTCCTGCTGAGTGGTGCGTTATTCCAGGTAATGTCAGTGCCTGAAGTGCTGGCACTGACACCCCCTTCCATAAGGGGGCTTTGCTCTATGTTTTTACACTGACCTTGAAACCAAGTGGATTATGCCTTCTTTAAACATCTTGTGGTTGATAACCCAACCTTTCAAGCTGTCAGTGCTTGCAGAGGAAGGAAAGGGAGGCATTCCTAGCCCACAGTCTTCTCAGCCCTGCGAGTTGTAGCCAAGATGACAAACGCTAGGGGAAACAGTGCCTATTCACCTGAGACACATGTACTGCCTCACTGGACAAGTCAGCCAGTTTCAATGAATTATAGAAGACTGAGATGGGAGAGACCTGTGGAGGCCAACCACGCAGCAGAGAAGTAATCAAAGTGGAAGTGAAGTTTTGGGAAGAGTGGATAGATCCCCTGAATGTCACCAAGAGGTGCACACATTGAAAGTGTGGAATGAGAAGAAAATGTTACTGGAAGCCTACTACAGTATCTCAAAAAAATGAACTCATTTTAAAACTGTGCCACCTAGCTGGGGAAGTTTAAAAGGCAGAAGGTTTTTCTTCACAGATATTGCTAATCTAATTTATTTATACTCTTATGTTCATGGGTGCACACAGAGTTTTGCTGTTTTTACAGACATTATCTTCTAAATTAAGACCATGAAAATTAGAAATTTACTTACAATTTTATTTCCTAGAGCTTTCTGCAACAACTTAAAAATCTTTCCTCCTGACTTGCCCTTATGTTTATTAAAAAAGGCAACTGAAACGTGTTATTAGACTAAACAACAGCCTGACATATGTCTACAGTATATAATAAACATTGGTCCATGTGACACATAAACTCTTCTGAAGCAGACATAAGGATCAGAGTATTGACCCTGATGGGGAATTCTGAAAATAATTTTTAATTGAAATCAGAAGGGAAGGTCATTTCAGGGATGTTATAATATGTTTCTTTTCTTTTGTGTCTTCCTTAGCTCTTTGTTTTCGTCCACCTGTATTTGCTGAGGGCCATTTCCTCTAGTCATATTGATAACCAGTCACTTGTGGTCATTCTTTATGAAACTGTGGTGGATGCAGGAATATCTGCAAGGCCTACACAGACCTGCACCTTTGATATCCTCATGAGCCCTCGTCTACTTCCTTCTGCTTCAGAAACTTCAGCGGTACTGAAAAGCACTGGTCACAAAATTCAGTTGGGCCAGAGGTCAGCTTTGCCCAACGCAAATCCATCAGGCTCCTGCAAAACCTGCAGTGACCCTCAGTCAGTGCCATGGGTGTTCTGAACCTCTTGGTTACCTCTGCATGAAGTCTCAAGAATGATTTGTGCTGCCACTGCTAACTATTGTGGCTGGGAAAGTTTGACCTGGTTATGCAGCCCAGGAACCTCCTCTGCCTTTGCTGAGACCTGTGGACAAAACTGCTATCTTTCTACCCAGAGCAATTCTTTGCTGACCTTTGCTCTATGCATAACATCACTTGTGAAATTAAGCTTTCTGTCTCTGTAGTAACCTAAACCTTGTGATACCAGCTCCAACCCTAAAAAGGATGGTTTTGATTTCCAAACCCACCCTCCTTCCTATGATGTGCCATTAATTTGTAGTTCACTTCATTGAAGGATCTTTGGGCCACCGAAAGTTCATAGGGTTTGGGAGGGTAAATTGGTGAAGTGGTGCCAAACACACATAAAGCCACTGCTGGCTCAGTAAGTCCCTGAGCTGCCAACAAGAAGAGGCCGTGAAGCTTCCCTTCTTCACCTCTTTTCAGCCTGGTTGGCATTGGGCGGGCAGGATCTGTACCGTCATATTCTGTGGTTAAGCCCTGTATTCTGGCATGCTGACATGTCAAGAGGCACTACCTCTGCCTGGGAGGTTGTTTCTAGGTTAATGTTTAGTCTAAGCTTGAGCTTCTTATCCGGGGTGAAGGTGAGAGGTAAGGGGCAAGGCATTTTCTGTGGGTGAGAAGCAAAATCACCCTGTAGGCAGGAGCTATACCACAGTGCTGAGTTTCTTTTAAAGTTTGCAGGCTGGGCAACCTCCTGCCATCATCACATACACAAGGCCTGGGGTTTTTTCTCTTCCCATTTAAGAGTTCACTTGTGGCCTGAGACAATGCTGAGATTCTCCAGCTGTCTCCCAGTGCTGAGTGCTCTTTTACAAAACTTTAGCTCTGTTTGGTCTAGGGACATGCCAAGTGTAAGAAGACAAACCACTTTCCCATGATGGAGCCACAATGCTGGAGCTGATATAATATAATGCCACCCAAGATAATTTAACCCACTTCCTAGAGTTCAGTAAGAGGCTGTTGGCCTGCACTGAGATGCTAAATCTTGAGATTACCTGTGTGGTTTCTGTTTAACCTCAGGAACACTCCAGAGGGGAAAACGGCACACCAGGTTAGTCAGTGGAAGAGAAGGTATCCCTAACCATGACACATTTGGGGTAAGAGGTCCCCTGTCCTGCTGCAGCCAGATGTTTGCTTTGGTCACATGGTCCACTACCTTTGAGACGAAGTCCCTATTTCTCCTTGTTATTAAATGACAGCTTCCTGCGAAGTGCGAAGTCTGCCCTTGAAACTCCAGCTGTTGGATCAGTACCTGCTCTGGTTTTGAGCTTAATTTTCATTACACAGAACCTCTGGCACATTCTGGTGTCAAGCTGTTGGAAGCTTGGAGACTTGGAGCAATATCCAGGGTAAGCAGAATTAAATGTTAAGTCCCCTTGTAATACCAAAATCATCCAGATAAAAACTTTCTAACACAGTTTTGAGTACTAGAAAGCAGCATTCTTTATGCAGTGTGCTGGTCACTCAGAGAATTCTTCCTCTAACTGAGTGCCCTGAGCATTGGGTAAATGCTCAAAACTGTGGGTTTTTATCATACATCCTGATGACATATTCGTTTGCTATCCCTGCTTACTTGATGTACGTGTATTAATTTATTTTACATAGTCGCACTCTAGTTTTGGAAGTCCTCAGATGGTTCTTTGGGGTTTGTCTTCAATGTCCAGTGTCCTTTTTAGGTGGCTGTTCCTCAACTCCCATTTTGAGTAAGCGCAATATTGTTGGTTTGCACAACTGCTTTGTCAGCCTTGCAAAGCTAAGCTGGCATCCTGCTTGAGTTTTGCATGACTTGTTCTATCTACTTCTCCAAGACTACATTGTCCCCTTTGTTTGATAAGAGTAAAATGTTCTTCTGTTCTACTGTCCTTATTCAGCCCAACACCACAATTCCATGCTGAAAATAGTGCCTATATTTCTTTCTTTTATAAAGTAATTTTTTTAGTAGGAAGGTATTGTCTATGGGCAGCATTTTGCAGGGAGGAAAGGTTTCGGAATGAAATTAAAGCAAATTGATATTTTTTGCTGCATCTTTCAATAACATTTTTCAACATCATAAAAGCTCTTGCTCATTGATGGGAAATGCCAATGCCACAAACTCTGAAAATGCTTCCAGTTTTGACACTACCATTGCAATGGTGCTTTAAAGGAGTCCCAAAGCTGGTTGGTATTGTGCCCTCCATGCCACCCTCCCCCACCCATGTGGCACAGTTAGTGACAGTGAACTGCGTGGGGCTGGAAATAATTACAGTAGGAAAAGTAGTAACCAGTGAAGTTTTCCTTAAACATGAAGCTAATTAATCATAACTAATTAGCAGCTTCATCCACGTGTCTCCATCCAGAGCTACCAGAGACATGTCAGCCCCTAGTCCTCTGCAGGCTACCAGAGACATGTCAGCCCCTAGTCCTCTGCAGGCAGAGATAAAGCAGAGTTCAGTGCTTGCTGCAGCACCTCCCCTTCAGTACAGATGTACTGGGCTGTGTGCTGGTATAACTTAGCCGTGAATTAAATATACCTGAGGATATCATGTCTGCAAACTGGTCTTGCTTTTCCTAGGGTTGCAAGGCATATCGCTATGCAGAAAGCTGGTTTCCTTCTGTCTCCTCTCATCCACTTCTGCAAATGCTCCATGCCAGTCAGGACCCTGCTCTCAGAGAGCCGTGCCCAGCTAGGTAAAGTGCTTCATCATTGCTGCACGGACATCATGAATGTGGACATGCTGATGTAGCTCCTGCAATGCAGACCATCCACAACAGGTGCTGGCTCTGCTCTTCTAGTGGCTTGCCACAGGTTGAGATGCTGCACATGGTTTCTGGCTAGCAGTGGTGTTCTGTTGCACTGCTGTCAGGCTCTCCTTCATAACCAACTCTGCTGGAGTGGTAGCTTTCCACTTATTATTATTTTGCTTGCACCAGGGAGAGATGTCCAGGTGGGACACCAGCCTGCCTCTTGGCATGATTTCTGGCACCTAATGGTGTGGGATGGCAGAGAGTTACAGAATGTGCTGCTCCTGGGTTTCAAAAGAAAGCACTAACATTTTGGCTGCTGGAGGCCCTTTACACAGTGGAAGCGTTGTGTGGGAGTGCTCTTTGCCACAAGCCACTTCGTGGACAGAGGCTGTCAGAATTGGCTGCTCAGACAGGCTCTTGCTGCTGGATGACCAGTTGAGATGTCTCAGGGAAGAAGACAGAGAGTAGCATTCACCCCAATCACCAAGGACACTCCAGTCCCAGCCACCCAGTTTAAGACTGCAAAGGGAACTGGGGAGCAAAACCATTCACTTTGTCAGTACCTAAAACAGCTCTCGGGAATGGCACTTGCACATGAATAACACAGCCAGTTGCCTACAGTGGACAGGGCTGTAGGCAGAAGAAATCTTTCCCCCAGTAATCCTAAACAAAGATACCTTAGTCTCTGTGTCAGTCCTGCATGCAATCTTCTACAGCTTAATCAGGGCTGGAGCACAACATGTGTGAAAGGAAGCACTGGAAATCTTTTGTGGATCTATTGAAGAATTCAATGGATCTGGTCTTTTCACAGGCATCGTTTTTCTTCTTCAAAAGGACTTGAGGTGTCCTGTCAGGCATGCTAATGATCATCAAATGTGCAATCTTCTCTTTTACTAGACTTGGGGTCTGTAGTGAGGGAAGTAGTCACTGGGTTGGTGGTTGTGATCTCCCCTGGTTAGAATTACCTTTCAGCTGAGGACACAGTTCCTGCCTCAGTCTCTTGGCACTGTCACCAGTTCTTACTGCTCTAATAATTTCAATCCCTGCTATCTTGCCTCTTGTTGCTTCAGTTGAGAGTGTTTGAGACATTTTTTGTAAGGGTTCATGGGGCCTATACCCCTTCTGTCTTTACCTAAGTCTGCCAAGGTTGATACACAGCTTCTTTATACATAGTACTTTGCCTTGAGGAGTTAATAATTGGTAACAGCATCCAAGCTATCATTTGGGCATATTTGCTCTTCTGTTTGGTCCCTTACACTGATCTACAGCATCTCACTTGTGAAGGACACCAAGTCTCAGAGCCTTGTCACAGCTGCTGGCTCAGCCAGAGCTGCCTCTGCTACCCACTGAGTGATGGGACTAAAGTATGTAGATGAGCTAGCTGTCTCAGACTCTGTTTAATCAGACAGGACCAGAGTGGTGTTAGCTGAGGCGGTGACTTGGCCAAAGAAACACCCTCTGCTATATGATCTTGGGTACTGCTGTCTACTCACCAAGTTCCTCATTCAGGGCACCGAGGAGGTTTGTAGTGCTGCCAAGGTACCAGCTGATCCCAAAGTCTGAGTGTGAGCTCTGTGGAAAGCTTTCTAAAGTCATATGCCATTAGTAAAGGACCTGCAGCTTTGGGCCAGTGTCTCTCGACATCTGCCAGGACTGCTGAGACAGCCAGAGGCTGGCCAGCTAAGGCTGGCACATTAAAACGTGTTGCAGGGGTGCGTGCAGGTATCTGATGGTCACACTGAGAATATGGCACAGTGCTTCTGCCTCCTTTGAAGCTCTCTGAGCTAACGCCAGGCCTGGGACACTCTCTCTTCAAGTGACGGTGAAGTCCTGATGCTGTCAGGTCGATCTTGTAAGAAGATCACGCACCCACTGTTCACCATGTGCCTCCGAGGCAGTCGGAGACGCCCCTGCAGCGGCGATGGTGGCGGTGAACGCCGCACATCGGCCCGGGTGGGCTGGCTCCCAAGTCCAGGGTAGCGGAGAGGGGCTTGAGCCCCTTGCTGTGGTTGCGGGGGGGCTCCCCCCCCGCCACAGCACCAGCACAAACTCTCGCTGGCCACGGGAGATTGCGCCCAGGGGCCGGGCACGTCCGCGGACCTAATGGCTCCGGGCAGGCTCTCCGGAGCTCCACGGGGCCAGCGGCAGTCCCCGGTGCCCGCCGGCACCTCCCGGCTGCGGGGCGCGGCGCGGGGGCGGGCCAGGGCGGGGACGGCGGGCGGGCCGGGCCGC
>VZTR01026744.1:25676-67325 GCA_013400775.1 Chaetops frenatus | reverse complement strand
GGGAGCGGCAGCGGGGCGTTCCCGCTGGCCGCGGTCGGGGCAGCCGGTGCCGGTCGCGTCCTCGTAGGGCAAGATTCTCTCTCGCCGGTAGCGCCAGGGCTATTCCTGCGGGGAGCTGGATTTTCTGCGCGGGGTGTGGCGTACCGGCAGCCGGCCCGCGGCGGGAGCCCTCCGACCCGGGGGTCTGCAGGCGGCGGTGCGCTGAGCAACAGGGCTTCTTGGCGACCCGAGCCATCCTGCTGCCTGGTCGGGAAGGCTGCGCCTCCTGCCAGCCCTGCCGGCCGGTGCCGCCGGTGGCACGGTTTGGCATCTGTGTAACTTCGCTTATTATTTATAGAGACGCCTCATGTATGGCTGTGTGTGTAATGGGTTGAATTTGGCCTTTTTTTGCTGGAGTCGTGGGGAATTCACGTGCTTGATGTCAGGGCAGGTCACATTTTGCACAGAGCATGATGACAGCCACATAAATGACTCCCTGGCACCGGGATCTCCTGGTGCCAGTTCCCCCTTCAGGAGGAACTGGCACCCTGAAGGGGTCTTATTTTCAGGCAGCACACCTTTGAAGACTGCTTCTTCTCTGGGTCTGGCTTTGATGCTGCTGTTCTGTCAGGGGCCAAGACAGGCTGTTGCAAAGGGATGTGTAAGAGACAGTACTTTGCAGACCGATGACCTGGTGAGGCCAGCTATGTGCAGTGTCTGAACACATTGTTCACTTTGCAGGGAGTGGTGCCCTCCTTGTCCTGCTCTGGAGCATCCTGTCTGTTCCTGATTCCCACCCCACCCCACCCCAGCCCTTTTCACTTATACTTTCTAAGAAGACACTGTGCTACAGTCCTTGCAAAGGGAATTTGCCTGGACAGGCTTAGCCTCATTTGGCCCCTTGGGTGCTCAAGGGAAGTGATTTCTGCAGAGCATTCAGGGAACACTTGGGAGAAGATTGACTTGTGGTTGCCTTTAAGCTTCCCCAGTGCAGGCTCCCCAGTGAGTTAACAAAGGAGCAGCCTGTGAAGCCCTGCTGTTTCCTTTGTTCTTCCTCTGGCTGTGCCCTCTTTGGAGAGCTCTGATCTCTCCTGGTTTGATCAGAGATAGGGAGTGACTGATGGAGACATCAGGGAGTTTATGTTTTGGTTGTGAGCATTTCAGGAAACTAGAGCTTTGGGAGGCAGGATAGGGTGAGCTGGTTGCTTCTTAGAGACAGGGGAAAAGGAGGTGTTTTCATCTGTGCTGATATTGTTTGATGAATTAACATGACATCTATTATTATAGCTTCGATGAGAAGTATTTCAAATTCATTCAATCTGTTACTCTGTAGCACAAATCAAAGCCCATCATCTCTGTAGAGCTGCCATAGACCTAGGAAACGTGAGACCTAGATACTGGTGATATTTGGACAAAGAGCCAGACAATTCTGCTGCCTGCCCCCCAGCTCTGCCCTAAGCTCCCCCTGACCCCTCTTCCTCTGAGGCAAAGCAGCTAAGCATGAGTGTGCCTCTTTTGCACAGTTCAGGGGTAAGGGAGACCACTGTCCTCGGTGTGGCAGCTGCAGCTGCCTCTCCAGCAGCACTGATCACCTTCATCCCACTGATCCAGCTGGTTGCTGGCTGTGTCTGTGCAGCAGGTGGATTTCCTGGTAGCAGGTCTGATATCTCCAGATGTTGTATGTTTCCTATTCTCCTTTCCTGCCTGGGTAATTTCTGCCTGTCTTTCAAGTATGCTGGTTTGTCCCCTCTGAGCAAATTTCTCGCTCTGCAAATGCCAGTAATGGATAATATTTTCCTGTTTCTGTGTCTGTAAATTTGTTAGCAGCTGGATGATGAGTGGATTTTCAGTTGCCTGAGTCTGTGGCAGGTTTCTGTGAGCCTCCTTCTAGGTGGGTTGGCACCGGGCAGGCTGCTGCCTCTGGAACAGGCTTATGGTGCCTCTGCAAGGGCCATTCTCTCTTGCCTGTGGGCAGTCTGGACTGCCAGATGCCTAAATGTTGTGTGGGCTGTGTTTTAGGGATGAACAGTTGGGTACAGAGCAGGTCCCTGTGCTGTAAGCTTCAGGTGCCCAGGTGCTCACTGTTACAGAGGCTGAGGGAGAGAACTGAAGGCTTTGGCATATCCCAAAAAAAAAAGGTGATGCTTTGAGTGAGAGACAGTTGCCTTGGGGCAGGCTAAGGTATATTTTCTGCATGACCTTGCAGGCTCCTCATAAACTGTGGTCAGTTTGCTGGCTCTGACTTTTTTGTATTCCGTTTTGTATTGATCCACAGTGGCTGCATAGCATGAAGTCTTCAGGCCACCTTGTTAGGTCCCAATTTCCCTGGCAGGGATTTTGATGGGAAAACTGTTGCAGAATAGGAATGACCAGGTATGAGAGACTCTGTGAAGAAACCGTGTGGAGGGAGACTGTCCCAGATCATTTCCCCACCATCCACTCTTGGCTGGTTCAAGGAGACTCAGCAGGTCCTTAACGGCCACACCCTGTTCTCCACTTCCATAGGAAAGTTTCTTTGAAGTGTTTGCTTCAACAAAAAACCTCGCAAAGCCCCAGCACCTTATCTGAATATTCCTGACTTCCAGTTATAAACACCAGTGGTCTTACAGTTGGCCAGTGGGCTGTCTGGGTGGCTGCTGGACCTTGCTACTAAACTGCTGCTCAGAGCCAAGGGCATCCCTGGTGAGGCTGGACAGCAGCTGTGCTTTGGCAAAGCTTCACCTCTGAAGAGGAGGCTGTGTCTGGCCACCTCTTCATGCACGACAGGAGCACAGACGGTCTGGCCTCTTACTCCCGTGGCAAGAAGGCACCAGAGCGATGGTGTGGTGAGGTGTTTCACATGCAGTCATTACGTGGCTTCCCCTAAGTGCACTTTAAGCTGCTCTGGTTGTGGAGCTGACTGAGGCAAGCAGCCTGCAGCACACTGCAATTACGCTGACGTGCCTCCTGCCTCTCCTCGGGAGAAACAGGGAAGACCTTTGCATCATCTGTAACTGGCTGAGACATTTTGATACTCACAGGGTTATACTGGCTTGTAAGTAGAAGCCAGACTGGCCTGGTATTTCCAGGGATTTCCCCTCTGTGGTATTACAGGCTTGCCAGCAATTCCCCATTTTGAAAATACACCCTGCAGGGCTCTATTAGTGTAATGCTGATGCTTACTATTTCTAAAGTACTTTGAAATTCACAAGTAGGACTTCCTGACCCTCAGCCAAGCATAACCCTTTCTAAAGCTTGGAGACAGGCTGCTGCCAAGGGTAGGACCAATGACAGTGTGCAGCTCCAAGTCCTGCTCTCTCTTCCCTTGTTGACCTGTTTCCTGCTCTGCTTTACACAGTTTCAAATTTTCGAGAGCAGTGCCCAGTTTGGCCTCTCTCTCCCTCTTTCTCCTGAGCATCTTTCAGGGCTCCAGTTTGTTGAAGGGTTTCCTTCCAGTCTGGTGAGTCGCTTGCTCTTTATCTTTGTGCCGAGAAACCTGGACCTACCTGCAGAGAGGAGGTGGCAACTGATGACTCTGCACTGCCTCTCTTCCTCTGTGGGACAAAGTCACCTAGGAAAATGATAAGGAAGACAAAGCAGTAGAAAATCCCAGCAATTGTGGTATTTTTATCGCTGAGATTAAGACAAAGTTCATGAAAGCTGATAAGATAGCTTCCAGGAAAGCAGGAGAGGCCAAATTCCATCTTGTTCTTCCTCCTGCAGTTCTGGGAGCTGTGCTTAAACAGGACAGGAGGCAATGCTGGGGGAGAGCTCCTCCCAGAAAAAGGTGACTGGGCAAGGCTGTCCATGTCAGGGTTGCATTAATAAAGGAAATATGAGCCTCGTGGCTTGAGCTTGTACATAGAGTTGAGCAGGGACAGTCAGAAAAAAAGGTGCAGGGAGGGGCCAAGGCAAATACTGGCCTTACTCCCAAGAGCAGAAATTAATCAGTCTTTGCTCTACAAATACCATGATTTAAACTTGGCTTGCAGAGCACATATGAAAAGGGCTGAAATCCTCCTTGGGAGAGTCTGAAATCTCTAGATCCCATCCCAGGTTTTCTGGGACCCAGTGGCAGGGTGCATGAGAAGTGCTTGGTGGACAAGTGCCTTTCCCTCCGGCATGGCTCTCTCTGTGGGCTGGGGTACGGGCTGATGCAGCATGTGCAGGCACAGATCTGGGAGCAGCTCTCTCCCATCATACTGCCTGTCCCACTGTAGCCTCACCTCGGTCTTGTTTAGCCAGGGAGTGTTAGCACATAGGACGTTTGCCAGTCTGACAAAAGGACCCCTGAAGGGCTGCCCCTAACTGCCACCCAGTGTCATTGCCCCACCATTGATCTGTGCTGAGTCCTGCAGCACCACAGCTACCCTGTCGGGTATCTGTACAGTTTTGCCTTCTGAGCTGCAGCAAACTTGACTCTGCCAGTGCTGTTCAGCTCCAGCCACCTTTCACATGGTTACATTGAGGTTATTTCAGACCAGGTATTTAAACCAGGGTTTCACAGTGTTTTCCCTAAGCAAGAATACGCAAATCTTGAAAGATATAAACCGTATTGCCTTAGAAAAGCATAGCTACCATTTTGCCTAAATTGCTGGCACAGTTGCAGTGCTCTTTTCTAGGAAGCCTCACCCTGATGTTTTTTAGGAACACTACCTGTAACATGAATGATGCTAGGAAGGACCATTTTTCCTTGATTTCTTCTAGTCTATCTGCTCCGTAAAAGGAGACTGTGCTGGCAACAAAATTGCAAGGTTAATAGGCACAGAAGATCCAGACAGCTCTTTAATAGCAAGAGACAAGTAGAAGGAGTCAAAGATTGTCTTGCTAACATCTACTTAAATGTAATTAGTTCACATTATTTTTCTCTGCCATTTTCTCTAATTTAATTTGAATACCAAAACGCACACATAGAGGAACAAAAACAAAATCAGAATAGCATTGCTCCAAGTTCCTGCTCTTGTAATGTTCAGCTTCTACATACAGAGGCTCTTTTCCTTGCAGTCAGGGAGGATCAGAGTCTGTCTTCTGACCCCTCCTGCCTGTGGTCATAGCTGTGGTTCGTGTTTTGTTTGAATTTGCAGAAGGTATTTATGTCAGTAGCTGATGCTCAAGTCTTAATTGAAAAGATTGATTTTACTAATGGTAGCCTGGCATCAGACATCTTCCATAGAAATCAATTGGAATTCAGTGTCTCACAGTTTTAAAAATAATGGCATTTATTTAAAGGCTTAATAGGGATTGAAGGGTTTGACTTTAAAGCCCCTTGCTGAGGCTCATGCAGGGAGGCCATACATTAATCTCCGGGGCAGTACTTCTGGGTGTGATGCATCTTGCCAGGCAACCTGAGTCTTGGATCAGAAAAACCCAACCCGTCTAAAAAAAACCAACCCATCTGAGATTTTATAGGTAAAAGCTCTAGTGGAGAGTTGATGCTTTTTCCTTTCTTGGTCTCCAGGTTGTATTTTGGTGAACTCTTGGTTTCCATGGAATTGAAAAGATCAAAAATCTCTTCTGTCTTTATAGATTATGGATTCTTCAGTTGAACTGACAAACCACAGGAAGAGCTGGTAGCTGGAAGCAGAAGTTATTACTTGGCAAAATAATAAGGCAGTTGTGTTTTTAGCAGCAAAGAGGAGGAATTGTGGGAATAGCTTCCCAGGATGATGCATTACTAGAAACTTGAACAGGATGATCATCTAAATAACATTAGTGCAGTAACTCAGTGCAGACAGCAGCGTTCTCTGGAAGCAGGTGACATCTCTCAGTCTGCCCCTAGCCAAAGAGCAGCTACTGGCCTCCTGCGGAAATTTCTATCCCCAGCTTGTTACCCCTAGAGCATTCCATCTCGCAGAGGAGACCACACATGTCTCTCTGCAAGCTCTCAGCATGTTCTGCTGGGCTTTGCCCTTCGGGTCCCATGGTGGTATGCTTGTTCCCTAACAGAATAGCTAACTTTCTCTCCTGAGCTATGTTTTATGGTTGCTGGAGAGATGACAGTTTGAAGGCAGGAGTCCTCTGAGCCAGTTTGAACATTGACTGTGATGCCTTAAGTTTTAAGTTGTTTTTTTTCTGTTCTGTTTTCATGTGTAACTCTCAGCTTCATATTAAGTGTTACTAAGTTCTCTTTACAGAGTAGTTAGACACAACAATTCTCTCCAGCCCAAGATTCCAGGACAAGTGTTCTGAACTTCAGCCCCAAAAGCATAAACAATGTAGAAGAGGAGGGCAAGCAAGGAGGATGGAACTTCATAATTCGAAACCATTAATTGGACAGTTAACCTCAATATGCCAATGGACCATAAGTTACAGAAGTGTGAAGCCCCGTGACCAAGCCCCTTTTTTTCCTGCGTCCATCTTGAGGGCCATCCTGGCAGGGCTGCAGCCGGGCTCTTGTATTGCCAGGGTGTGGCCTTTGAAGGCCTTTCAATAAATACCTACTTTATTCCTCTACTTTTGTCTAGCCTCTGTTCCAGGTCAAACTGCTAAGGCATCCCTGTAACTGGAGAAGGACTTCATTGGCTGTGCTGACTTGAGATCTGGAGAGGGAGGGGTAGGTGACTCATCCTTATGGAGGCAGAGCACAGTACCTTCTTTTGTGATTGGTGTGTAATGACTGACTGAGTTCCCAATTATCTAGACAGGGGCCTAGCAGGATGGTTTTCTTGCCTTTAGTAACTCCACCTTTGGAGATTTTCAGAATTCACGTGAACAAGGCCATGAAAAGCCTGGCCTGACTTAAAGGCTGACCTTGTTTTGACTGGAAGTTTGTGCTGTGCACCATCAGAGGTCCCTTCTGCCTAAATTTGCCTGTGATTCGGTCGTGATACTAGAAGCAACAACCTGATAATGATATTAAAAGTTTCTATAAGTTAAAGCAAGGAAACCCACAGCTAAAATCCACCTAGAAAATCTGCCTTGGTCCTTGATTTCCATGTTTCTTTCCCAATGTTCATGATCATGTTGAACTCGGATGAGTGGTTAAGAATTCCTAACTTTCTCTGCAACACATATATCTGCTTTATGGGTTGATCTGCTGAATTAAGAAAAAATATCAGAGGATGTCCTTGAGTATATTTTGGTCATCTTTGAAGTTTCAAAAAAACCTATTTCACTAAGGCTCATGTTGCTCTTAGCTTGGGGAATCTCTTTGTTTTGAGAGCTTTGATTTGGTGTCCAGTTTTCTGTGGGCTGTTACTAGAACAAGGCTTCCTAAGCCTGATTGAGAAAACGCATTTAATGTGTAAAGAAGGAACTGAAGTGGCAATTTCTCTACCTTCTCGCAATTTTGAGAAACCAGTCATTATTTTATCTATGGTTTTGTGTATGTCAGAAGAATTTTGCAATGTCTTACCTATACTTCCTTCCCTGACATGACTTGCAACATGAACTTCTCTGGGACTTCATGACAGCTTATCTTACATATATATAAAAAAAATAGCAGCACTTATACTCTAATTTCTGCCTGTCTGTCTTGCAGTCAAGCTCAGTTGTGTGAGTTTGGAAGAGTAAAGGCACAGACACCATACATGGCACTAGAAGTGTTTCACACACCTTTTGTTGTTGCAGAGTTCTGCTCCCACTGGTGCCACTGGCCACTGCCAGCACAGGCAGATGACCACACAGTGGTTTTAGTTTATTAGCCTGGAAATCTGCAAGCGTCTTCAACTCCTTCAGAAAAGCAAGTCTTCCCTAGGAAATCCACATTTTTATTTTGAACTGTTTCTAAACGAACCCTTTCTTTACTTCCATATCTACCTGTGTCATTACCTGCTGTCCTTCCTATGCCTGGAGTTCCCTGGTGTGATGGTGTCATGCAGGTCAGTGGTAGCATTCACTTGCAGTCCTCAAGCCTGCTCAGGGAGCCCTCTGAGGGACTCTTCCCACTGCTGCCATCTCTGGCTGAGCTAGGAGCACAGTGCTGACTTCCTCTGGCTCTGACCAGTCTTCAGAAGTTTCTTGGAGCCTGAAGGCTCTCTGGTGCTGGAAAGCTGTAGACACAAATGTAGTTTCATGAACGCACATAAGATATCCACAGAAAACTGCATATTCACATAGCTGCAGTGAGGCCCAGTGTGTCCTACCCAGTGCTTTACTTCTCACTCTCCTTCACACAGACAGTCTTTGTTTTTGCTGCTTAAGGCATGGAAATAGCTGCCTGGCCTGCATTATGTCAGGAATTCAGAATTGTTCTTCAATTCACAGCCAGACTTTAAGGGCTGTGTTACCTTTTTTTTTTTGTTTTTTTAAAAATACACTGTCTGGATGTATCTATAGTGGAACTAGGTCTTCAGTGCCTCTTTCAAAACTAGCTTTCTGCAGTTCTTTGAGGACCTGGTAGTGCAGAAGGGAGTGCAGAGAAGGACAACTGTTTAGCTTGGAAAAGGTGTGTCTGAAAAGGGATATGACATACGGCTTTTGACAGACATATGGTAGTATGATGGGATGGAGAGTTCAGATAGGGAGTGATTGTTCCCCTGTTTATCATTGCCCAGGAACTACAAGATACAGATAAACAGTGGAACGCATTGACACAGGATGTTGGGGATGTGGTTCAAGAAAAGCCATTAGATGAATCTGCAGGCAGAAAATCCATTAGGGCTGGCTAAACAGACAGATAAGCCTTTGGCTCAAAAAGTCAATGAGACACAGATGCCCAGAGCTGACTCAAAGGCATAGAAAAGATCAGTTTGTTGGTGTGGGTATCTGCTGTGCTGGAGAAATAGGCTGGCATGGAAAGCAGCAGTGGTAGAAGGAGAGTAGCAGGGAGGTCTGCTGGGATGTGGAGGGACTGCCAGGGGTGCTCCCTGGCTGGAAGGGTTGAAGAGAAGGCTGGTGCAGTGGGACAAAGCTGGAAGATGATCAAAACTCATACCGGAGGAGATACGTGAAGAGGCTGGCAGGAATGAAGTATACAGTAATTAAATTACTACTAAGTGGGAGGAGAGGCTGATAATTGTTGCTGGGAGGTGTGAAGATGGAGAGCTGTGAAGAATGAGACTGATCACAAAGGAGAGCAGTGTTGCTGAATCAAATGATCAGAGATTGAGGAACACCTAAAAGCAGTATAAGAGTGCAGTTCTTGGAGGAGAGGAGGTAAAGAAAATAATCTACATGAAGACAGGTGAGGTGGAAGGTCAAACAGAGGGGGATGTCTGTGTGCAGTGACTCACCTCTCTGCTAACTATAACATCTATAGTTCAAGAAAAGTAGATCTGTAGAGTGAAAGAGGTGATACCAGGACTTTTTATATCCACAGGCATTTTGGATGTCTTAATTTGACTCAGCTGGTTCCATTAGCAGATGGAGCATACTGGGTCCTGATCCTGGAATGATTTTAATTTCAGCTGGTGGAGTCCTGTCTGCATGCTCCAAGATGGCTTTGTAATGCAAACTGGAGTGCAGTGAATGGTGGCAGTAAGGAGATTGGCTCCAAACCCATGCTCCAAGTCTGAACCAAACAATACTTTTGTACTTGCACTGATGGAATTGTTTCAGAATGATGGCAGTGGTTTCCAGAAATTGTATATTTGCCAAGCCCAGCAGGTGAATGAATGGGCACAGAATTTAATTTTCATGGCAGGGAAAGCATGGTTAGTCTTCCCACCTAGTCAGCATCAATCAAAGCCAGACTGAAAACCAAAGCTCAACCTGCTACTGCTGCTCTAAATGACGAGTTTTAAAATTTATCATATATAGGGTACTATACTCACAACAGGGTGACATCAAATTGGAGACCTGTCCCTAGTGGGGTTCCACAGGGCTCCATCCTTGGCCCTGGGCTCTTCAGCATCTTTGTTAACAGCTTGGATGCAGGACTGAAAGGGATACTAAGCAATTTTGCCAACGACACTAAATTGGCAGGAACCGTTGATTCCCTTGAGGACAGAGAGGCCCTGTGGAGAAACTGATAAATTAGAGGGCTGGGCAACTACCAACAGTGTGAAGTTTAACAAGGG
This sequence comes from Chaetops frenatus, assembly GCA_013400775.1. NCBI lineage: Eukaryota > Metazoa > Chordata > Aves > Passeriformes > Picathartidae > Chaetops > Chaetops frenatus. The sequence goes on along the minus strand of VZTR01026744.1, from coordinate 57,408 downwards.
GAAGTGCTGGATTCTGCACCTGGGATGGGGCAACCCTGGATGTGTATAGACTGGGGGACAAGAGAGTGGAGAGCAGCTCCATGGAAAATGACCTGAGGGTCAACTTGGTCTGTGGCAAGCTGAACATGAGTCAGCAGTGCCCTGGCAGCCAGGAGGGCCACCCATGTCTGGGGAGCATCAGGCACAGCATCACCAGCCAGGCAAGGGAGGGGATTATCCCCTCTGCTCTGCTCTGCACTGGCGTGGCCTCACCTCGAATGCTGGGGCAGTTCTGGGTGCCACAGTATAAGAAAGACATTAAACTATTGGAGAGTGTCCAAAGAAGGCCAGTAAAGATGGTGAAGGCCTTGAGGTGAAGCTGTATGAGGAGCAGCTGAGGTCACTTGGTCTGTTCAGCCTGGAGGAGTCTGAGGGGAGACCCCATTGCAGTTACATCTTCTTTGTGAGGGGAAGAGGAAGGGCAGACACTGATCTTTTCTCTGTCCTGTGACCAGTGACAGGACTTGAGGAAAAGGTCTGAAGCTGATTCAGGGAAGGTTTAGGTTGGACATCAGGCAAAGGTTCTTCACCCTGAGGGTGATTGGAACCGGCTACCCAGGGAAGTGGTCACAACACAAAGTCTGACAGAGTTCAAGAAGTGTTTAGACAATACTCTCAGGCATGTGGGGTGACTCTTGGGGATATCCTGTGCAGGGACAGGACTTGTATTTCAGTGATCTGGATGAGTCCCTTCCAGTTCAGCATATTCTGTGATTCTGTGATGTGCTGCAAGAAAGCATTGGCTGTTGTGCCTGTGACACCTGCCTTTGCCACGCTCTCTTACTGGCTTATTGTGCTTCAGTTAAGTGGCACTTGCTGTTACAGTGTGCTCAAAAAGTGTGTTAGGAGTTTTCTGGAGAACAGAGAGATGACAGTTCTGACTAATCAGCCACTCAAAGAGAAAAGCCTCAACTGGAATCATAATTCCACAGGCACTGCATGGGTGCGGGAGAGTTTCCCACACTTCTCTTTTGTGTGGGCTCTTCATTGTTTTTTGTATGCAGATGATGCTGTAAGGGAGGTGGAAAGACTCTGCATCTATGAGTTTCAGAGAATACCTCTGATGCTGCCTGCTGCCTTTCAAGTATCGAAGTCCTGCTGTCATTGCCCCCAGAAGGACAGGGACCATTTCCTTCTAATTCTGGCACATGACTGGGAAACTCTGAGCTGATTCTTCTCTGGTCTATGGTAGTAGGTACCTGTGTCCTTTTGTCCTGGTTTAGGGCAAATTTGGGAGGAAAACCCTAGAAGGGGTCTCCTCTGCCCAGCCAGCTTCAGCAGCCCCTCCCCCCAGCCACTTCGGGATAAAATTCTCCTTAGAGAAAAGTGGAAAAAACTTTATTTAGCAAGAAGAGTATTCATAAGCATAGAAAAGTAAACAATACTAAACAAGAAAACCTCTCGTTGCTCTGAAGAGCTGGCAAAAGCCAGAAAGGTCCTTTGGTGGGTGTGGCTCAGTCAGCTTCAGCCCCTCCAAGGCTCAGGCCAGGTGCTCAGGCCTAGTGTGCAGCTTGTGGCAGGGGGTCCCCAGGAAACTGGNGGGGTCCCCAGGAAACTGTCTTAATGTCCTGGACTCAAGAGGTGCTGAACAGTCCCAGAAGGAAAAAAAACCACAACTCCAGTAAAGCTCTTCTTCTTGGAACCAACAAGGAAAATCAGCGGGAAAAGCAAAAAGAAAAAAATATTCCCTGTCTCTCTCCCTCTGCCACAGCTGAGAGCTCCGAGAGAGAGCACACTCTGCAAGCCTTATCTCTCTCCCTCCTTATGGTAGACAACAAAGCCGGTGAGAAAGGAATTTCTGGGGGAATTGGATGCAGTTTCTGCAGATGCACTGTGCGGTGTTTCCCCCCCACCCCCACTCAATTCCACAAGCACAAAACTTAACATCCAACATAAATAAGGCAGACAACTGGGGATACAAGCATCATAAAGTCACCCTAGGACACCTTTGCTGCCAAACCCATTTGCTAACAGAAGGATACAACTTCTGGAAGGGCAGTTACAGAGCCAGACTCTCCTTGGCACTGACAGTGTAATAAGAAGACAAGAAGGCAAGCTGCAGCTGGAGAGAAGTAGGTCAGACATTAGAGAAAACTGCATCCCCAGGAGGGCAGTGGGACCAGGCAAGTGGAAGCCATCACCCTTAGGGATTTTGGAGGCTCCACATCTGTCCTGATGTAGAGCTATGGGTAGGTTGACTGTGAGGCTTAACTGGAGAGCACAGAGGCGAGGTCTCCTACACTGTGCACTGGCATATGTGGTTGTGCTTTCCTTCCCAGACGAGTCAGAGCCTGGTTAGTGCCCCCTAGCTCTTTAGCAGTTTTCATTTCCCCAGGCAGTTTCTGAGAGGACACACAGACTTGGTGTCACTGGCCAGGATCTCGTCACATCCTACCAGCATTGAAGCCTGTGTACAGAGCTTCAGCCATGGGGCAGTGCAGTGACTTTACATTAGATGTCAGGGCTGTATACTGAGACATTCAAGTGAAGTTTGTAACCTCCAAACCTTGCGAGAACACAGGAGAAACACCTGCACTTGGTGTATTTCCATTGCCTCACCATCCTGTTGGGCACTTCAGGTTTTCTTATGTATCTGTCTTCTGGTGGCAGCCGCAACTCCTTAAGTAGGCAGAAGAGATTTGAGAAGAAATCTGGCTAGCCCAATGGATCCTACTTGGACTCCTGTGGGCAAGTAACCAAGATCTTGAGATTCCCTGAAGGTGAACAGTCTTGAACCCTTGAAGCAGTGGTGCTCAAGGAAAGCCTTTGCTGCAAGGAAAGCCTTCTGTACAGTAACATTTAGAAGAGATTCCCACTCTGCCAGATGTCTGCAGGCATGGTTAGACTTCACAGTAAAGAAGGTGGGACCAAGTGTCTTTGTCTTCCCAAAGAACATGGCAGGTTACTGAGACCCAGCTGCATCGTTTTCACGGAGAGCTGAACCTTGGTTTCTGAACCTTGGTTTCTGAAGCACAGAACCAGCCTTGAATAGCAGGAAACTTCTTTCTGTGAAACAGGAGAGTGAAAGTATGGCGTTCCAGTTTCAGGAGAAAATGCTGAGCTTGCAGAGTGTCTGCTGATGAGTTTTTCAAGGCTGCCTTTCTGACAAGAAATGTGGCAATGTCTCTAAAAGTTCATAACTTCCTTTTTAAACTGAGTTTTTACAGGTTTGGGTGGGGGGCGGGGTGGGCAGAAGAGGCTTCCAGTTTTTATTGTTCTTTGAACCAGAATTGTTTTATTTGCTTTACTTTTGTAGTGAAGCAGGATCTTGCCAGCATATAAAAGGTCTGTAAGTTGGAATTTGCCCTCTTGTTGCATCCAGAAGAACATTAGTACTCATGAGGAGGAAGTTGATAAGCAATAATATTTTCTTTGCTGCCCAGGTAACCAGCAAAGTGAAAGAGGGTATTGTCTCTGGAGAATGCAGGCAAGTTAGCTTTATCTTTCTGTACACAGAATATCTTGGAAAGCTAGAGGTGAATCAGAGGAAGGAGGGGCTTACTCTCCAAAGAGGCTGGCATTGCCCCATCACGTGCTTTGGTAATACCACGTCCTACCCTTCCTGAGAGCTCTGATAAGTCTGGAGAAACTGAGCTGAGTTTTGGGGTTGTTTGGGGTTTTTCTAGTCTCCACACTCCCCATATCCTCTGTAGTATCTTACAAAGGGCATGTTGACTGAAGACATTTATGTCTTCAACTCACCATGTTTCTTTCTGTCAGAGCTTGCAGAGTGTGGCACTACATGAAGCAGAAAAGGGAGTGGTAAAGGGAGAGGTTGAACTGCCAAAAAAAGGTGTTACCATTGAGAGTGGAATCATCCCTGGAGTATTATCCTGTGTCTCCTGGGATGCACAAACTGGCTTTGCACTGAGTGAGCACAAGTGTCTTCACACATGCTGAAGGGTGGTCCATGTGCTTCAGCTTGATTTCTAGGTGATGTTGGCTTAAAAATACTAATAAACAAACTTCTCCTGTGACCAGGGGTGATTTGTTTTACTCCCTATGCCTGAGTGTGTGGTGTGAACCTTCAAAAAGCAGAGCTCCAGGTGCTGCTGGCAGTGGAGTGAGAGTGATGGTGCTTCAGGCACCCTTGCTCCAGGGTGAATCACTTTGGTTGCTTATGGTAAGAATTATGCTTGTCAAGCCACTGCAGGGAAGTCCAGCCTCTGGCAACAGACCCTCCATGCACACTTCCCAGCTTCCTAAGAAAACTGGAGGCTCCAGACTCCTTTATACCTATAATGAGGGTAAAACCAGCCCCCCATGAAATTTAATAAAGATAAAAGTGAACTTCTGTCCCTGATGTGCAGCCTCTCCCTGCAGTGGATGGAGCAGCTCTTGTGAAGGCTGTGAGGCTCCTGGTGGGCAGCAAGTTTGACCAGTCATCTGGGTAACTCTGCAGGGCAACTGCAACCTGGACTTCTCTGCAAGACTCCAGATAGGCACATTTCCCAGGGAGGCCAATGGGATCTCCATCCTCATCAGTCTTTTAAACTCAGCTGGACAGTCTAAGTCACCTGACCTGCCTTTGCAGTGAACTTAGCTGTGGGCTGAGAATAGGACTGAGGACCTCCAGAAGTGCCTTCTGGCCTGATGTTTTCATGTAGTTCTGTGTGCTTTACTGTTGTAATTTCTCTTTGCTTCTCTCACTTGTCCCAGGGAGGCTTAAGTACACATTTGGTGACAGGTTTGGAAGTGACCACAGCAATAAAATAAGGAACAGGTGTCAGTTCAGCCAGTACTTCATGATGTGCATTTCAAAATGTTCTGGGGTGTTCTACCCAAAATACAGTCTTAGATTCCTTACCAGATCAGGTGACAGGAGAGTCTGAGCCTCTTGGGAGCTGCCTGAGGCTGTGGTCTCTGCTAGTTTTTCTCTTTGCTCTCTTTGCTGTTCCTCACCATTGCTGCTGACTGTGCTGGGATGACCCAGTTAAAAATACCCTGGCTGAGCTATTCTTATGAGGCACATGTGCTCCCTTGTCCATCTCCCTGCTTTGCCAGCATGACAGAAGAGTACAGAAGGGAAATACTGGGCGGTGGGGATATGGCAATAACATGGACAGGTGTCACCATTACGGTGTTACTGTCCCGGATGCCATTTGGCATTGTTGCCTGCCTTGGGAAGTGCATTGTGGTTTAAACTTGTGGCCGAACACAAGTGCGGCTGGAAAACTCATCAAGGAAGGCCGCGGGACTTTTGCTATCTCAACCATGCCTTTTGAAGAGTGGTCTTGTTTCACCCACTCCTGGCAGCCCTTGCCTGCCCCTGGACACATGTGCTTAAAATTATTTTGAGGTTCACAACACCTGGTGTGTCTTCTAAAGAAAAAAAAATTGCATGATGTGTATTTTGCCAAACTTNGCTGCATCCTTGGTAAGACATGGCTGGCTGTGAGCCTTGCGTGGATTTGAACCAACCTATCCCAACACCTTGGCATGAATTTGGTCCTAGTTGGGCAGCCTTGGGTTCCATCTTTAGGAAGATGCTCTGAGACAAACAATGTGGTACCAGCTGGTGATCGTGTTTGTGGGGTGCAGGGCTGCAGTGGGTTTCTGGAGTCTTTCTATTCAGTACAGGCTGGGTGTCTGCAATATTTGCCTTCCCTGGCCTAAGCCAATAACTGGGGGATACAAATGTACAGAAATATCCTTCTGCTTATGGTCTGAGCAGAAGATGCCTGTGTCAGTGGAGGAACCACTGTCTTACCTCTCCTGAGGCTGTGTCCACCCAGTACCCCCTACATAAGCTTTGACCTGCTGCCAGCATGGGAGAAGGTCTCACACCTCTCCTTGCAGGGAGTCACATGAGAACTCCCTAGCCAGTGTGCACCAAAAATAAGGGGCAAGAGAGGCTGCTGTGCATCCTCAGAGAAAGCTATTGACCTTCTTGTTTTGTGGATGAGGAAACCAACTAATTATTTTAGTTTTGAGTGACTCCTTCACCTTCCTACTTCATGTCCTCTCTACTTGTGCAATGTTTATTCTACAGGCAGAGCTGGTTTTTTTTTTTCACAACCAGCTTACCTGGGCACCATATTTAAGTATCTGTGCCATGCTGGAGACCTGCAAATATTTTGGAGTGTTATTTAGAGCTGGGCTTTCTGACGAAGGACAACATCTCTAGAATATGTTGTTCTTTGAGATCTTGTTTGCAGCCATCATTTTGTCCCTCGCCACTTATGTGGATCTATCTGCACTGGTAGCATGCTCTTCCTCAGGCAGCCAGTAGCCTGCATGGTGTGCTGCTGCTGCCTGTGGTGACAGAAGCAGTTCCCACAGCTCCTGGTGGCCTGCCCAGGAGTAGGGACCTTCGTGCTTCTGCAGAAGAGCAGTGCTCCAACCAGCATCGGTGGGTGACAGACATGGACAAAGCGCCTCTTTCCATCACCTGTTCTGCTTCTGAAAATACAGACTGGAACATCTGACTGATGCTTGGTTTGGTGAAGGCTCTTCACCCATACTCCATTATGAGGCTGCTCTATGGTGCGGGAGAAGGATGTGGGGTGTGTGCTGTGTGTCCAATGAGGGCACCAAGTCCCTCTTGGGAAGGGCTGGCTGCAGGCTATGAGCTGCTTTTGGGAGGAGACACGTGTCTGTTTCTGAAAGCCGACTGAAACCTTAGTCTGAGCTCCCTTAATCTGAGCCTCAGAACGTGGGTGTGGATCCTTATGGAACAAAAGACAAAGAAAGGCCATTGATAAAATCGAGGCCCATCCGCAGGATGGCTGATTTAAAAGGCTGGTTCCCATCTGGCCGATTTAAAAGCTTCCAGCTCTGGTGGCAGATAGGATTGTTTTTCCAAGGATATGCCTCTGAGCAGCTGTAAAGAGGTGCTGCTGCCTGATAGAAAGGCGTGCTGAAAGGGTTTTATTTGCTACTGTGGATTGATTGGAGTACAGATGCTCTGGAAGACGTGCTGCATTATTCATGTGGTAGATACCGTTGCTAAAAGCTAACGTACAGCCTGGAGGCTGTGAAGAGTGGTACAGTCCTTTGTGTGGTTTTGTTGATTCACTAGAGAGGCTGGACTACTTAAGCTTTTTTTCTGAATACTGAGATTGATAAAGCAAATCGAGGAATGTGAGATCACTTAGTTAATGGCTCTCCACCTCCTTTCCTGTTTACAAAAACTATTTGCAGCTTGGTGGTTTTTTTTTTTTTTTTTTTTTAATGCATTATTCATACCAAACTGCTTGCTAGGCTGGCCCTGTTTGCAAGACTTCATCTGTAACTCGGTTTTCTTGCAGCACCAGCTTAAACTGCTTCCCTATCCCGGCTCAAGTGTCTGCAGCAAGTGTCCCACTTTGGATTCTCCGTTAATGCATATTTAGTAGCCTTACCCATGAGATTCCTACTGTTGTACACGGATACTGGGGCACCCAGTAGCAGCAGCAGCAGGGCTGTGGAGCACAGTTCCTGTGTTTCTGTGCACGGGCTGCAACTGGGACAACTGCACAAAGGGTTGAGAGTGCAGCGCTATGATACATGGGCCCTGTTTTTGTGTGGGGAGGCAAAACTGCAGTATGTGGGGGTAAAACTGCAGTGTATGTGCTTGTGACTGGACTGCCTGGGATCCTGTTCTGGAGACTGAATACATAGAAGCCAGCCTGGGAACATGTCTTTTTCTGTAGCTCTCTTTGTTGACTGTTAGCAGCTGTCTGTCAAGTGACGTGGTGAAGACCATTGTCTGGTGGTTAGGTTCTCCATCTGTGGACTCTGAACTGATAAACCTCACCTCCAAGGCAACATCTTTGAAGGGAAGATTTTGCTTGTCAGACCACAGTTATGGAAGAGACATGGCCTCAAAGCAGACTCCACCTGCCCTGCATTAGGTACAACCAAGCCATGAACCAATAGGTGAAAGGCACCGTATCAGTATTGTTTATTTCTCTTGTAACAATAAACCTGTAGCCTCTGAGCCTGTAGTATTGTTTGAGAAAACACATGAAGATGGTATTTAAAGCTCTGGGTTGCTGCATAATTATGTGGTCTGGTTGACTTTGGTTCCAAAGGAATTTATTACTGGTAATTTCCCTTTGATAGTGTTTATAGCACAGAAGTGGAATTTAGATGGCAAGGTGCAGCTAGGGGTGTGTCACCTAGTGTATTGCAGGTATGCCTATGAGAGTGTCCACGGCAATGAGGGGAACCCAGCTTAAGCTGAGAGGCTCACAAGCCATTTGGTTTGAGGTTTGAGGAAAGAAAGACCAGAAATCAAGTGGTCTGTTCTTATTTGGCATCTGACTCAGGAGGCTGGTGTCTGGTGATGAAATTCTGAGGGCTCTGATTTTGTCTTGAAGCAGCAACTCAACACAAACTGTGATGAAACAGGAAACTGTTTCTCATGTGTGTGTCTTACAAATTGTAGATAACAATGACATTCCTCTGTTTGCCTCCAGGGTTGCCTTTTTAAGGTGTACTTGTATTCCGTCTTAGAAGATGGAAGCATGTGTGGGTGGATTTTTGGGGGGAAAAAAAAAAGCAAACTCAAAAATGTAAACATGAGAGCATTAAATTAGTGAAAAATATTGCCTGGATGAGGGTGGGACCCAGAAAACTAGTCTGTAACACAGGTGTGGTAAATGGACACACCAGGGCAAGCGGGTTGCCTGGTGCAGCCCAGCATATAGCAAAGCTTCTGTGTGCTCTGCCTGTGCTCTGACTGTGCTGCTGGGTGCAGGAAAGTGACTGGCAAAGGACAGCAGTCAGATGTGCTGGACTTAAGAGGTATATGACTGATTACTTGCAGAGGTAATACATAATGTTCTGAAGAGTGTTCTTTGGGAGCAATTCCCAGCAATTTTTCCTGTCTTGAGCAGGAAAAGACAATTTCTATTTTGAAATTAAAGAGCTATGGCTGGAATAAAGAGAAGAAGGAACAAAAAATGGCAATGATAGTGTTTTCTGCTGTGCTGCAAGTTGTGAGCTGTAGTTGCTATCTGGATTTCTAGAGCTGGTGCTTTTCATGTACTGCAAAGGACAGACACCTTTGCTGATCATGTTACTACCACTTGGCTTTCCAGGCCTGTTTCTGTGGGAATACATTTTCAGTAGAAGCTAAAGCCCGTAATTATATTAATACAATCACACCAGTATTTCTGGTCCTCCTTGGCATGCAGAAGCTAATCCAAAAGAGCCACTTCTCACAGGGGAAAAGGAGAAGATGCTTTCATCCCCATCTTGCCTTTAGAGAACCAAGTCTGCACAGGGATGTTTGTTGGTGTGTAGAGCAAAACCCAGTGTAGTCAGAAGTGTGAGACTGCCTGTCCTGCAGAGAGCTGCCAGGTTGCACAGTGCTGCAGGCCTGACTTTCCACAGTGGGAGCAGCAAGAACTTGTGCAGCCTGAGAAGGCTGTGACAGGAGGTGTTCTCTGGCTCACTGGTTCTGAATGTGGTCTCCTGGGTGTTGCTCCAGATGTCCAGTCACTGGTGAGACAGGAGGTCTTCTACTGCTGCAGATAAGGCTTTCTGTGAGTGATCTGTTAATGATACAGACGCTTGCTGTGCTGGACATGGAGCTTAGTCTTGTGTGTTGGAAAAACCTGGTCCTGGAGCCCCAGGAGAACAAAAGCTTGGAGATCCTGAGAAGCTTGCACCCCTGGTAGGCTGTGAACAACAAGCACTTAAATGTCCTGTATGCAGCCCAGTCTGGGGATCCTGGTGGGTTCTTGGGGTACTGGTTGCTGCCTAAGGGATGCCCTGTGATCAGCTCCACAGAGCAGTACAGTCTGGTAGGAGTCACAGCTCCCAACCAGACTGGGTTCTTTTAGGGACAAATGCAGAGCCCTCCCCAAGCCTGGATAAATACCCCTGTAACAGGAAGAAGGGATGTGTGGTACTTTGGACTACAGTGGGGCAGGTGATGTTGGATGGTGCTCATGGAAGATGTGTGGGGATCCCAGTCAGTGTGAGCTGCAGGACACATGAAGAGCTGGCTGAAGTTAGCTCAGAGCAATTAACAAGTTGTCTTTGAGAACCCTCCAGAGGGTAGAAGAGATTCCTGAACTCTAGACACAGGGAAGCTTGAGCCTCTCTGTAAGGAGGATCTCAGAACAGCAAGGAAAAGTGGAACACATGGGAGAAATAATGAGATGGAAAAGGCAGCATGAGCATGGTGAAACCAATCATGTCAACACACTGATTTCATCTTCCAGAGGGTGGTAAGCCCAGTGGATGTGGGCTCATTTATCTTGACTTTAGAATAACGTTATCCCACACAATTAAGATAAGGGACCATGCACGATATACATCTGTCTGTGGTCAGGTATATGTAAATCTGGTGAGAGAATTATAGAGGAGACAGTTTGGTATTAGAATGTGAGGATTTAATGAGAAGAAGTTTGCAGAATTCTTCCTGACATCTGATGCTTTTTGTATTTTTATTACCAATTAGGACAAAGGAATAAATAATAAACAGGAAACCAGGAGGGGCAGGAAGCCTGCAGAATGACAGGGCTCTGGTTTGAAACTGCTTTGATGAGCTAAAGTAATGGCATGGGAAAATTAGGATGTGGTTCAGCAGAGAAGGGTTTGGGTCTTCTGATGATGCAGTGCAGTTCTGCAGAAAAGCAGCCAAAGGCTGCATTTCCTTCCAATATGACCCAGTGACATGCTGTAGGAAGAAAATGATAACTGTGAACTGAAGAATATCTGGTAAATTTTGAAGGAAGCCTTGGAGGGTTCTGTCCATCCATGTTAGTGGAATAGATGTATTCTGCCAGTTTTACATGCAGCTGCTCTGGTAAAATGCAAATGAGCCAAAGAGAGTGGAAGCAAGGAGGACAAATTTGTCAGCTGTTCAGAAAACATGGCTGACAGAAGGTGAATGAGGTAAAAACCAGGGAAGACTGGGAAACTGTGTGTCAGATGTGGAGGAAAGCTTGCTGAAGTAAGAAAGGTATAGTCTTTTGCCTGGGATCTGGCTAAACAGAAGAAGAAGCAAGGGACACTAATTGCACAAAAGGAGATTTAATTTTGACAGCAGAGAAAAGCTGCATAGTTGTAAAGGCAGCTGTCTGTCTGGGTTAAGTTTAGCAGGATGATGGTGGTCTCTCCATTCCTTGAGAATTTTGGAAAAAAAGTCCTTAGGGGAGAATGTAGAAAAATATGAATGAGAAGGACAGGAAAAAAGATGGACTCACAAGATCTGTGACAATCTGCCTCTGTTCCACAAATTTATGCTTCCTGGAATACACGTAGGTGTGTCAACAGGGTGGTGAAAATCTGTTTTGAACCTAAGCCTGCAGCACTCAAAAGTGTAGGGTGTTTCCCATTTTTCACAAACCACTTACCCATTTGAGGACCTTCTTGCTAATCTGATGCCGTAATGAGGAACTATCACTGTACTGGAATCAAAATATACCATGTCATGGTGATTTTGGGCTTTCTTCATGCAGTTTGGCTTGTGAAGCCTGGCAAGGGTTTACAAAAGCTGGGCTGTCTCTCCATCTTTCTCACTTTTATCTGTATATCTACCAGGTTCCACTTGGTACTACTTTGATGTCATTCTCCTTTTCCCAGACTCCCCAGAAAACCTCTCACCTGCGTGTTCCTAATCTAGTTGCTCTTGAATGAGAGAGTTTACCATGTGGTCCAGCTATTTTTGTTGCTTTACGTCATCTGTTTGAGTTGCTGCTTGTTTTCCTTCCCCTTAGCATGGCCCATATAATGAGTCCCTCGCAGGCAGTGTTGTGTAACAGGGATACCTCCCATCTTCTTTACACTGAATGCATATAGAAAGTTCTGGTGTACTTTCACGGTGTCTGTTCAGGTTCCTCACCCAAGAGATCAGTGCAGCTTGCACAGGGTCACAGCGTGGCTGAGGGTGGAGGCATCTCTGGAGATCGCCAAGTCCAACTGCCAGCCCAGAGCAGGTTCCGGGCATTGTCTAGTTGGGTTTTGAGTATCTCTAACACTCCACAGCCTCTCCCAGCAACTCGTGTCTGAGACAGGCACAGTGCGTGACCACCCTCAGAGTCTAAAAGTTCCTTTTTACTGATTAAGTTTCCCTTTTTCTGATTAAGCTCAGGCTGAACAGCCTGTGGTTCTCCAGATCCTCTGTCTTGCCCTTTTGAAGATGAGGGTGGCACTTATATTTTTCCAGTCCTCAGGGATGGTACCCCATTGCCATGAGCTTTCAAAGAAAACCAGGAATGACCTTGCAACAACAAGGGCCAGCTTCCTCAGCTCCTGTGGGTCCATCCCGTCAAGCCCTTGTCTATATCCAATCTGTTAAAATGTTCCTTGACCTGATCTTCCCCCAACAAGAGTCAGTCTTCTTTGCTTTGTTTTCCAGATCTCTCAGGGCTCCAGGGTGCCTGAAGCAGTAAAGACTGAGGTGAAGAAGGCATTCAATGCCTCAGTCTTTTCAGTGTCCCTGCTGCTTTTTCTATTGCTCCTTAGCAACAAACTTCCTCATTTGTGCTTGGAACTACTTCCAGAGACACAACAGAGTTACAGTTAGTATTTATACTTTCTGCCTTCTAAGGGCAAAATAAAAGTTTCACGATTCTTTTAAGAAAGGAGCTGAAAAGCTGGAAGTCTTTTGTGACACCTGCATCTTCCTGGTGCACCAGTGAGCAACCTCCTCAGTATTAGAAGACTGGAAGGTGGCCCATGGAGTACCACTGCCAGGTATTGGAAAAGATAATTTGTTAAATGCTTGTCTCCAAGATCAGTTCTGAGCAATGTTTTCTCCATAGGGACAGCAGCATATTTCACACAGCCTTACCCAAAAGCTTTCACAACCCAAGAAAAGGAATGCTTAAAATGAGAAGGACAGCATGACCCTTCCAACACAAAGTTTGGATGGCTGTATTGATGGCTTGGCCTTGCTTTGTTGATGTACATTCTCATGGGATGATCTTGTTATAAACAAGTTGTCACCGAGCAGGAGAAGACAGGAAAGCGGAACATTTGCCTTTATGATAAAGACCTTCCTCACAGGCAAGCAAGAGCTGCTAGTAGGTTGAGATGATGGTTGTCTCAGACCAATGAAGCAAAAGGATATCTTGTCAAAGCCTCCACCCATTCTTCTACCAGCCTGGCAGCAAAGTAATTTCCTTGGTGTTTTTGGGGGTCTCCTCTAGTTTCTTTGCAGGCTGCAAAACCAGGGCCTGCCTCCCCACCTACCTGGTGGTGCATAGGACTTGGTGTTTTGGAGTACACCCATATGATTAGTGATTCTGTGATTAAGAGAGTCACAAGCCCAACCCCACTGGCTTCCCTCTGGCTGCTGGTGAGTCCGCTCTGGAAGCAAGAGGCAGGTGTTCCTGAAAGTACTCCCTGCTCTGCTGGTTCTCCAGGTCATGCATGGAGAGCATGGGCAGAAGTCTGTGAGGGTAGGTCAACCTAAGGAAGGTGGTGCAGGGCACCACGAGAGTGAGAGGCTCTCCCTTCTGGGAGTTTGCAAGGTGCAGCTGGAGAAAGCTGCAGCCATACTGATACATCACTGAGGATGGCCTTTCTCTTAGCCAGGAGGTTAACTTGCATGTGTGATAAAGCTCTCCCTTACTGCTACTTCAGGTGAAAGGGAAAAGGGGAGAGTAGGAACAGGATGAGGTCTGATTACATCACCTGGAACTAATATTGGTGTGGGGATGAGCAGATGATGACTGGACTGTGCTCCAGTGGGCTGACTGCTCATGCTGAGCCTGGTCCATGTTTGCATGAATCTGTCCTGTCTTCCAAAACCTTTTTGGGATGAGTGCATGCTACTTAAAACTACATGTTACTACAGTACTTGATTTAGCAAGAGGGATGTGTTTCTCACTCTGCTGTTTCTAATGAAGTCCTTTTCATTGCCATGAAAGCTGGTGGCAAATGAGATGTATGGGAAGGGAAATTGCACTGATTGCTTGTACTAAAAACTGGCATCTGCAGACTAGAACAACAGACACATTTCTCATTGCTTGCTTGCTTTGTGATCACTGTGCCCCTATCAGGGTTGCAGCCAGCAGCCCTTTCTCTGCACAGGGCAAGAAGAAAGGGTGAGGAATGCATTTGGAGCAGTGTGAGGTTGAAGATTTCAAAGCTGTCTGGAAGAGAGAAGTTCCTCTGCATTTGTTTTTTTCAATGCCTGTCTCTTTTGAATGCTCTTGCTTAACCACAGGGGCAGGGTTGTAGTACCGGGTCCTGGGGAGAGACACCTTTGCCCTGTGAAAGAAAGAAGCATTAGTATCATTATTCAGTGTAAATACAATTATGTGGTGTATTTATGTTTGCCAAAACTGTCCCAGTCCAGCTGTGTGGACCGGGGACTTACTTGTCTTAGCTGCTATAAGCAGCTGAATCCCAATGAAGGTGCTTGTATGTGAGCCTTGCCAGTGTGTCCCATGCAGGTGACAGGTGTCTTCTGCAGAATGCATAAGACACAGTAACCTTGCTGGTGTGAAGTGTGTACTGCACTGCTTCCCAGCTGTGCCCTGATGCTGGCTAGGTAAGAGCAGGAAGTTTTGGAGCAACCTGCTTAGCAGATGTTCCTCTGCTGAGATTCATCAGGAAGCAAGATGCAGCAAGAATCACACCTCTCTGACCAGGAATAGGAACAACAGTCTGTCTAAAGTGGAGAGACAGTAAAACCAGGACCCTGTGCCTGTGTGAAGAATGCAGAAGACTGGTTTGGGAGCAAGAAGCACTTCCTGCACTTATGTCTGCCTGCTTCAACATAAATCTATTGTGGGGACAGCAGAGTGAGGAGAAGGAAAGTACTTTTTACAGAGCTCTCTTGTACGGTTTGCTCCATATGGAGCCATGTAATGAAATTTACAGTGCATGTAGCTGGCTCTCAGGCAGCAAACCAGCAGTACTTCATGATATATTAATTGTCTTATCTAAAGTGATGTGTTTAACTGTTTCCTTTCTACAAGTCCTGGGGTACTGGGAATGTATCCCCTATTTCCAATACATGGCTTGGCGTTCAGTGTGAGGCGATACTGAATCTGACTTCATGTACATAGTTTTCTTGTCTTCTGGATGTAAGCATTGTCTGTCATTGGCAGAGACAAGATAGCTGAAGGGGCTTTTTGAGTCTCCCAGAGTGACGACTCTTACCTTTTGGCATCAAGTTACCTTATTCATTTTTGGATGGGGAGGGATGAATTTTGAGAGAATAAGCAGTGTGGAAGAAGAGTGGAAGGAAGGAGAGAGGTTTTAGCAGAACAAGAGAAAGATAAGATGAATGAAACTGATGGATGATTTCAAGAAAGAAGGAGAGAAGGGACCAGAGAAAATAATGGATCTAGGCAGATTCTGGGAATGACAGTGATTCTTCTTTTTGTTTTTACTACTTGGAGCTGAGTGCAGGTAAAGATTTTATTTCATGGACTGGTGGTACAGGACTGAGAAGAGGATGTGTGTTTTCTCAGTTTTCTAGCTGTATATCCCTGTGCCACTTTCCGTCTGCTTTTTTTGCATGAGGTTGGAAGTTTGAATCTCTTGTGGCAATATCCTTGGATGGTTGCAAACAGTTCTCTCAAAAGACTTGTAAGGCTGTCCCTATGGGTTTTTTGGCCATAGAAACATCACTTAAAAATGGTTAGGTTGAAAGGGGAAAGGCATTACCAATGCCATGCAGTACAAGTTTAGCATTCCAAAGGAGAAGGTAAAAAGGGAAATGAAGTTTTAATGGCATTTGAGATTGAAATGCTCATTGTAAGTTTCAAAATCCCCCTTACCAGCATTTGCATTCCTTCTTTTCTCGCCTTTTTATCTCTTTTGACCCTACATACAAGAGAAGAAATGAGGAGAGAGTGTATTTTTTCTCTGTTGGTCTCTGTGCTTTTCAAATTACCTCTAACTTTCAAGGGATTGAGACCTCCAAGAAGTCTTTCAGAGCTGTAAATTCTCTTGATTCCCTGGCAGTAAGGACATAGGAGAAGAGTCCAACTTGTCAGGCTAGATCACCTGAATATCTGAAGTACTTTCAGAGTGGCAAGTAAGAGGTATAGGCAGAGTTTGGAAACCTGCCTATGAACAGTTGAAAACAGTACTTAAACGTTTTTTTGGTAGACTGTCATGTTATGTGCTTTCCCCAGGAGCGCACTGGGACTAGGTCTTCAGAGGCTTGGCTGGATTTCAGCCTGCATCTCCTGATGCCAGGGCAGCTTTCACACTGGAATGCAACACAGACCATGTGGAGAACAGGTCTCAAGGAGAAGGGAGACTTCTTACATGAAGTTGGGGGAGCATGAAGCAAACATAATCATTATTATTGTTTCTACCCTGCTCAGAGGTGTCCAGCACAAGAGAACAGAAAACAATTGTTTGGCATGGGGCATGTACCGTGCACTTGATGGATCTGTGCAAGGGAACCATTGTGCACTGTGAACTGGAAGGCTCTGAGCCCAGGTGTTCTGAGGAGTGTGAGCATCTCATTATGGGTTTGGATGGGGAAAGAGTACAAGTTTGTCACTTCAGGAGATGCTGTGCCACATTCTGGTCTCTTGAAAGAGACAGCTCTGTCTGTCCTTTGATCGCTGCAATAGTGTTTCACAGATTTCACAGTATATTCTGAGTTGGAAGGCACCCAAAAGGCACCCACAACTCTTCAGTTGGATCCAGAAATCAGGAGCAGAGACAGACAGTCTGTCCCTCTGTTGCTTACCTGAAGGCAGACAGAGCTGGAGAGCTTTCTGTTAGAATTTACAAACTGTTATTTGGACAAAAAATACTGCATTGGCTTCATTGAGTGCTGCTTCTGCAATCCACACAGCCTTTATGTACTTCCATGCCAGGACTGTAATACAGTCTTGTGAAAGACTCAAAAGTCTCTTCTAGTGTGATGCTCTACAGGCAGTGACCTTTTGCTTACACAGGCTTAGTTTGTACAAAACTTATGAAAAAGGCTTTGAATATCTTACAGGAGATAGAGTAGAATGCCTCTGTGTCACTGGCGTCAGCTGTGAGCCTCCCCCCTTCACAGTCTTGAATCAGTTAAAGAGTGACAAGTGTTGGCATGGGGGACAGAGAGGGTTAAGGACTTGTGCCTTGATGGATGTGTGTTGGGTGGGTGTATTCTGGGTACTGCCAGGACTCTGCTATGCAAGAGGTGGGGAGAGAGTGTAGTTCATGTCTGGAGCCTGGTCCCACAGGAGATGGGTGTTGGGACGGGCCATGGGCAGCTCTGGGCACCTAGAGCAGCTCTCTGAAAACAGGAAGGTGATTTCCAGCCTGCTTAGCTTGAAAATCTTCCTGGTGCCAGAGACCTCAGACACCTTCCTGAAGGAGCTCCATGTGGCCTAGCCAAGAGGAGAAATTACTTGTGTCCACTGGGCTTATTCAGCTCCTGTGGGTCCTCCGGGTGGCATTTTGTACCACTTTGAATGCTTTTATGTATCCGTATCCTTCCTTTACCATGATGTAACGTGATCTCTGCTTTTGAAGGTGCCACCCCTTTTGCTCACCATTATTTTCAGGGCTTTATCTGGATGGGGTCTTGTCCCTCCTTTTTGCAGTCCCACAGAGTTGCTGAGATTAACCTCAAGGAAATAGGGCCTACTTGTTCTTACAATGCAGTGGAAAAGGTTTCAGCTCAAACTCTGCATCAAACAAACAAAGTGAAATTAAACTTTTGGCCTTCATCTACCATTATACCACTCTTAATAGTAACCTTGAAGAGTGATATATTTTGAAGGAGCTACTCTGGCCAGTTAATGGTTGGAATCATGGCCATTGCTAAACAGCTTTAATTTCAGCTCTTGGTACCTTAATGAAGCAGATTGTTCTCAAGTAGCTATTTCTGATTCAGCTGCTTTGTCCCTGGATGTGAAAAGTTGAAATTTTGGCATTAAGTACTGATTGAATAGAATAGAGATACCCGGTGCACTTCTGAGTGGGTTAGTGCAGCCAGGATGAGTGGGTGTATAGCCCTGCCACACTCTGGACATAGCAGACTTATTGCACATGAAATTAAAATTATTATCTGATTTCTCTTCCATCTCAATGAGTCTGTTTTCTGTCCAAATCAGAAGCAGCTGTAGCTCTGTTATTGCTAGGCTTTTATTGAATCTGCCTGGGAAATGCCAGGAAAGATTAATGCCATTCTCTCTCCCACTCCTAAGACTGCTAAAAGTTTTGCTGCTGCCTAATTGGAAACTTCTTTGATGCAGTTAAAACATGTCTTCTGACTCTCTTGTCTCCCCTAGACTTTGAACACAGATGATTTATAACCTCCTTGTACCAACTTGTTTTGTGTTTGAAGCCTTCTGTCATGGCTTCACTCCTTCATCTCCACCCCAAAGTTTGTAGGATTTCTTAGCAGATCTGACACTTGTCCATACAGCTCTGCCCTGAATTCTCCTCTAACTCTGTGGCACGTCCTCAAGAGCAGTGCCGAGAGCTGAGGTCTTTTGTCTAGTGTTCATGTTGCTGGTGATCAAAGCACAAGCTGAACAGAAATCCCAGTGCAGGCCAGTGGAGTGTACTGCAAGCACGCAGGATGTAGCATCCTCTTGTCTGCACACTGGTTATATGTAATTTCTGTCCTGGAAATACAGACAACTCATGCCATGACTCGGTCCTTCAGCACAAAGCCAGTCTACCTTGTACTTGTACCAGTCTTACTTGTATTTTCAGAATAGGGAATGTGCCTGGAAAAAAAGAAAGTGGAGAACATCCAGCTTGGTAAATGGTGGGGTTGTTCAGTCTTTCCCTTTGTATAAAGTCAGTGAAAAATTGTCACCAACACTAAGCTCATTGTTGAATCGGGATGGGTAGCTCCTAAAGTATCATGGTGCTGAGCCCTTGGTGTTGGTTTGGCAGGCCGGGGCCTGGTACCTGATAGTCCTGCTCTGTGCCCCTGGGATGTAGAAAATGAATCACCTTCCTGGCAATCAGCTGCAGGTTGCATGGAGGTCCTGGCTCCCAAGTCTTCTGGTGTCATCACAGCTGGAGATGAACATTCCCTATTCACAGGGGAATGAGGCAAGCTCCACTGCATAGCTACTTCTTTCCTGGGGTGACACTATCATGCTGCCCAGCTGTGGTTCCCTGGGTGAGCAGACTGAGAGATCTCATTGCTGCCAAAACACTTCAATTCCCCTTCTCCCAGATGTGATGTGACCTCTATCATTTGTGCTCTTTTTAACCCACATCAGATACTTTTCATGATCTGATTGTGCTCAAGTGCCTTGTTCTGGTTTCTGGATGGGTTTTGCGATTGGTTGTTGTTGTGGTCTTCTGCTTGTTTGCTTGCTTGTGTTTTCATANATTTGTAGGAGATAAGGTGCCCATCAGTCTTCTTTCAGGCCTTTCCCAGGATGTAAGAGAAATAATTTCCTTGTCTGCTCCCGGCACTGCCAGGAGTATCAAAAACACTAAGGATAGCAAAGATGAGAAACGGTAGAATAAAGCATTGACAAAGTTTTGAGTTTTTGCACTACTGAGGCTGATTCTGCTGCTGAGAGTCTTCTCAAAATACTGTGGTGCCAGTGTAGAGGGTACTGTCTGTTTGATCTGGATTAGGCTGCCATATATCTGGGTTTCCTCAAACATATTTCACTTTTTCTGTGTGGTTGTTTTGTCCAGGACCAAGATAAATTCATCCAGAATTCACAAATGTCATGCATGGTTGTAGTGGGTTGACCCAGGCCAGATGCCGGGCACCCACCAAAGCTGCTCATTCACTCCTCTCTGCAGCTGGACAGAGGAAAGAAAATTTAATGAGGGGTTCCTGGGTTGAGATTAAGGAACATGGAATGATCATTCATCAAATAGCATCACAGNTCCCTCCCACAGGAGACAGTTCGCCATGAGCTTCTCTGATGTGGCTCCATTTCACGGGCAGCAGTCCCCCTCGAACTGCTGCAGCGTGGGTCACTCTTCCACAGGGTGCAGTGCTCCAAGGACAGGCTGCTCCAGCCTGAGAGCAGGGCCGCCTCTCTCCACGAGTCTCCCACTGGGTCACAGCCTCTTCCAGGTATCCACCTGCTCCAGCCTGGGCCTCCTCCATGGGTTGCAGGTGGATCTCTGCATCCCTGTGTATCCCCACGGGCTGCAGGGGAACAGCTGCTTCACCATGGACCCCACCATGGCCTGCAAAGGAATCTCAGCTTCAGTGCCTGGAGCACCTCCTTCCCCTCCATCTCCACTGGCCTTGGGGTCTGCAGAGTTGTTCTTCTCACATGTTCTCACTCTACTCTTCTCTGGTTACAATTACAACTGTACAACCTCTTTTTGTTTTGAATTCTTCTTAAATCTGTTATCACAGAGGTGTTGGCATAATTTCTAATTGGCCCAGCCTTGGCCAGCAGCACATCCATCTTTGGAGCCACCAGAGATTGGCTCTGCTGGGCATGGAAGAAGCTTCCAGGAGCTTCTCTCAGAAGCCACCCCTGTAGTTCCCCTGCTATCCAAACCAGGCCATGCAAAACCAATACAATGGTGCAGGCAAATCTGTAATCCTGGGATGCAATAGGAAAACTGGTAACATGCTGGCCTGTGGTGAAGCACATGTTCAGTCAGTTAGACAGGCATATGCCTGTTTGTTTTGTCTGACATTTCCTCAGCAGTAGTAGCTCTCCCAAGACTGCATCGAAGGGCTGCAGACATTCCTAGGCTTCACAACCCTTCTAGCTGCTCACTCCTTTGGCAAGAGCGAAGACATTTACAGTCATGTTTTGCAGGTGAGTCATGAAAAGCTAACTTTTCATAAACAGCCATGTAAAAGAGTGAGAGCTAATGCAGAACAAAGTCCCTTCAGTGCTACTGCATTGTATTTCTGAAGACAAGTGGTGGAACTGGATTCTCAGTCTTTAACTGTTTTCTAGAGGTCACACAACTCTTTGGACAGTCATGTTTGGTAAGCACCAAAGAGCTCAACAGTCTGTGCTTGAGGGTGTCAGAGTACCTCAGTGGCGTTCTAGGCACCCTTTCAGGTGCCAGGAAGAAAAACCCCACCTGTTTTGAGCACTGGGCTGAGATTTGCTATGGCTTTGCTTTTATTATCTTGTAATTTCAGACCCAACTGCTGAGCCAAGGAAAATGTGGCTCTATATTAAAAAAAGAAAAAAAAGAAAAGAAAAAGATAACTAAGCAACAGATTCTTGGTTGGTTCCCTTCTGCTCTTCCTTGCATGACCTGTTGCTGACTGCACTTGCTGCATCAAGCTTTCATGAAGCTTCTTCTGCTCTGTAGTTGAGACTCTCCTCTCACTCAGATCTGCCTTTCAGAGTAGTTCATGTTATGTCATTCTTTTGGAGTCAACACCCAGAAATGCCTACAGTGAGAGGCTACAGAAATAATTTTAAACTGTGTGTACTTGCTATACCTCTTAATAGTTGCATTATCCTCTTATCCTACAGACGCAGAGGAGCTACTTCATCCCCTTACGGCAGCAGTGAGGAATTCTGAAGTAAATGGATGTATTTTGCTCTATTTTGTGTGAAGTGCTCCATATTCTTTCATGAGATAGTGTTTCCAGTGCTAGGGCTGCACATCTCAATAGGTAGAAGCTGGCTGGAAACACTGTCCAACCTGAAAAAGCTGGTTACCAACCTGGTAAGCAGAGATCTGAGGAGTGCTTGCAGGGGTCTTTTCATCCTACTCCAGGAACTTTTGGCAGCTTCAGGAAAAGATCAACTTAATGTTCTTTGCTGGAAGAGGTGGTAATGAACACCACAAGGTCCCAGGATTTGGTCCCTGAGAGCTGAGAGGACATTGCTAAGCACAGTCTTTACATCAGCTGTATAGTTAAAAATACATAAACGGTAGTACAATCTGCACCGTCTCCCTCCATCCCACAGGAAGGCTGGCAGTACTGGGAATTAGGTCAGGATGATGAGGAGGGAAGGCAGGAGGCTGATTCCTGGATTACGAAGGCTATGCTGCCTTCCTTCTTTCTCCAGGATGCAAAGGGCTCTGCGCTACCCTGGCAAAAGGTTAGTGATCTCTTCATCAGTCACTTTTATCCTTTTGTCAGTTCAGGATCTGTCTGTGTGCTGGCACCAGAGGCCTGAGCAGCAAGGGAGGGAGGTCTTCTGCCTTTTTGACCAGAGGAGAGGACCCAGACCTCAGTTCCAGCAGCCTCCCAAAAGATGCTGTCAATATGTGCTGCCCACTGTGCAGGGGTGGTCTGCATGCTTCTGCTGTGGG
The DNA here is from genome assembly GCA_013400775.1 of Chaetops frenatus. Lineage (NCBI taxonomy): Eukaryota > Metazoa > Chordata > Aves > Passeriformes > Picathartidae > Chaetops > Chaetops frenatus. The sequence goes on along the minus strand of VZTR01026744.1, from coordinate 35,277 downwards.
GAACCTGGCATCTTGCTGTCCCACAAACAGTGTGGTGAGCTGGGCATTCCTCAGCTCTGGCTTCAGGCCTTACCCAGTGCTGCCCACAGAAATTTAAAGATCTTGGGCTCTGTGAGCTGTCTCCCCCACAGCTCAGACATGGCTGTGCAAGGAGAGACTCTCTACATTGGGGCTAGCCCTCCAGTGTAGAGAGAAAGCAAATGCCATTAGTCCAAAAAACATTCAGGGAAAGCATATTGTCAAGGGACCATGCAAAACATTTACTTTTCAAATGTTATAAAATGCACAAATATGCCTTTTAATTATTTGGAGAAGATAGTGTCAGTTCTTGGAATGTAAAACCAATCCCATCTCACTGACAAAATATTGGTGTATTTTTCATCACTTTCTCCCCCCCACCCCCCTCTCCCCCCCTATTCCTTATATCAGTTGCTCTTTGCACTTTTTTGAAGATGGTTGCCTCTCCTGAAACAGCAGGTTTTATGAATGAGGAAGAAATGTGTTGTCATCACTTCCTGTCAGAGGAACGAATGAGGAAGCTGAGCTTGCAAGACCTACTTCAGGTTTATTGGGTTGAAAGTCTGCCTGTATGGGTGTGCGTATTGGTATGTTGGCAGTGGCATGTTTAGGGCAGTACAAGATACACATGGCTGAGATCCAGAGGCCCTAAAATCACAGGATCACAGAATAGTTGAGGTTGGAAGTGATCCCTTGAGATCATCTAGTCCAATCCTTCTTCTCAAAGCAGAGTCAATTAAAAAAGTTGCCCAGGACTCCATAATGTTTTGGGCAACCTGTGCCAATGTTGGACAACCTCCACGGAGAAAAAGTGTTTCATTGCATATAAATGGAGTTTTCTGAGCTTCAGTTTGTACCCACTGCTTCTTGTCCAGTTGCTGAGCACTGCTGAGGAGAGTCTGATTATATCTTCTCTACTACCTCCTCTGAAGAATTGATATACGTTGATAAGATCCTTCTGAGCTTCTCTAGGTGAAAAGCCCTGGCTTTCTCAAGAATTGCTGCTGTGTGCTTGGTGGCTTCTTTCTCCAAAATAGGCTTGAAACTTCGGACCGCACTCACTCTGCCAGCTCAAGAGCAGTGTAGCTAGACGCTCCTTGCATCCAGGCAATTAAGTTCCTTTTGCAAAGATAGTAGTCCTGCTGTAAGAAGCAACTGCTGCATCTGGACAGTACAGCAGTTTCCACCCCCCTTCCCCCCACCACGGTGTGAGTAAACCTAACCACTGAAGCTGTAATGAGTATGAAATTGTTTGAGAACACTGCACCTCTGGGGCTGTTTGGGGAGCTAGCCAGTTGCATATAACCTCAGCTTGCTTTCTGCCTGTGAACATCCCTTCTCGCAAGATTAGTGTTTGGGATTGTTGCTTTCTTTTTGTAAGAACTTGCATTTCTTCATTTTTGTTTGGCACAGGTAGCTTTCACTGTATCAAGGATCCCTTGCACCTAATGTTTTCTGCAGAACAGATTTATTCAGCTAAAAATATGGACAAATGCAGTGTTGACATAGGTAAAACATGCTAAGGTAAAAGAGAGCAAGAAAGATGACTGTGAAAGCAACTGGTGATCTGCCAGGACTGTTACAGGCATGTGTATTTGTCCAAGGTGGGGTTGGCTCTGAGCTGTGTCAGTAGAATTTAGAGGAGGCAGGAAATAGGATAGAACTTGTGTCCTAGTACTGTTCACAGCCCAAATCTTCCAGTGTGACACAGGATCTGAGCTTTGTGGACCTTTGTATTGATGAGATCTTGTAAAGCTGCAGTTCGACTGCCCAGTATTGAGCCATACATTTTCTTAGCCTTTGATAGTCATCCCAAGAGGATGCAACACCATGTCAGCAACATGGACATTTTGGTTTAGAACTGCTTAGACCTCTGCTTTTCAGGTGATGATGCACTTGGCTTCCTGCATGCTTCCCTTCACCCTTCAACCATGTGAGCGAGCTGTTTAAGCCTTGCTGTAGCTCTAAAGCTACGTGGTTGTGTTCCCTTGTCAAATTGGATTATTGTTGATCCAGCATCACTAATAATACTGTTCACCAAGTGCACATTAAAGAGGTCAGTATGGGGCAAAACCATACCCTCTGCCAGTATTTGCCTATATTCCCAGCCTGTTGTGTGAGGTGCTCTTTCACCCATAATCTTCCTGCCTGGTCTGCATTTCTTTTCATTTGAGCAGTAGAATCTTCTCACTACACTCACTATATGCATTTTGCTCCCTAAATCTTGTGGGAAGAGCAGGATTTAATAGTCTTAATTACCTTTTCTGACCAACAATGGTAGTTTCCTATTTGAAAATAGCCAGTAGAAGGACAGGGTTCTACCCCTTTACTCTCATGAGACACCACCTGGAACAGTGGGGTACAGTTTTGGTGCCCCCAACATAATAACAACATGGAACTACTGGAGCAAGTCCAGAGGAGTGCCATGAAGTTGCTAAAAGGACTGGAGCATCTCCCCTAAGAAGACAGGCTGAGAAAGTTGGGGCTGTTGAGCCTGCAGAAGAGAAGGCTGCATGGAAACCTCGATAGCAACCTTCAATATCTGAAGGGTCCTACAGGGAAGGTGGAGAATGACTCTTCATCAGAAAGTGATGAAGGAAGGACTAATGCATACAAATTGAAAGAGGGGAAACTTAGATTAGATGTTAGGAAGAAGTTCTTTGCTGTGAGGGTGGTGAGATACTGGAACAGGCTGCCCAGAAAAGCAGTGGATGTCCCATCCCTGACTGTTCGAGGCTGGTTTGGATAAGGCCTTGAGCAACCTGTTCTAGTGGGAAGTGTCCCTGCCCATGTCAGGGGATTTGGAACTAGATGGTCTTCAAGGTTCCTTCCAACCCAAACCATTCTATGACTCTGTGACTGTGATTTTATGGAATCAGTTACATCAGTTCCATTAAGCCTCACTGCTCTCTGTGAGAAGGGACTCTTGTGTTTAGCATGCTATATGTGTGTCATTTAAACACCATTTGAAATGTTGTCTGTCAGAGGGCTGCAGTGCAGTTATAAACCAGACATTCAGAACATAATTGTCAGTAGAAGAAACATCAACAGGCGACTGTAACTATTCCTATGATCTGTCAAACTTCTTTTTTCCATTCACGTGAGCAAAATTTAGAATAATTTTTGGTCTTAAACCACCTGAGGTCTAAACAAAGCATACATCCAGACCGTCTTGTTCACTCACCATCTTTCATGCTTTCCTTACCCAAGTTGTTGTATTTTTCATGCTTTCTGAGCTCTATCTTATCAGAATTTATCTCCTCTTAAACTTGCTGCCATGTTGCCCTACCCCAGCAGTAGGGACTGCTGGCATGTGCACAGCCCATCTGGCTGGTGATGCTGAGAGCTGTCATTTCTTCCCTGCGCTCTTCTCTCTCCATCAGAGATGTGCAACAGGGTTATGGCAAAGGGGTGAACATCAGAGCCTCTACACGCTGCTGGCTGAGGCTTGGTGTGAGCAGCCCAAGTGGGGAGGCTGAGGCTGCGCTGGAGAGAGGGGAGTGGGGTTCTGCAAGCCTCTCCTTATGCCCGGGGATGCTGTGTTTCTCCCCTTGCAGATGTCGTGGCACCCGCAATACCGCAGCTCCAAGTTCCGCCACGTGTATGGCAAACCTGCCAGCAAGGACAAGTGCTATGACTGTGTGCCCATCACCCTCAACGTTCACGACAACCACTTCTGTGCCGTCAACCCCTGCTTCCTCGCCGTGGTCACCGAGTGTGCCGGCGGCGGCGCCTTCCTCGTCATCCCCATCAAGCAGGTGAGCTCCCCAAGGCCGGACAGCTTTCGAGAGCACCTTGAGAGGCTGGGGGAGGGACAGGCTTTCCAGGGAGCTAGATCATGGAGGATATTCAGTTAATGCTGGCGGCCAAATTGCAAAATGATGGAAGAGGCCTGGGTTGCCCTAGCGGGTGATTCCTGGCATGTGTGTATTTATGTGTCTTGCATTGCTGCTTGCAGATTTGTAATGTGTTGCTTAATTTTACAACTCATTTTCCATTCTTGTATAATCAGCATAATGGTCTGTTCAGATGTTTGTTTCCTGGGAGAAACTGCAAATTAAAAAGTATTTAGTGGATACAGAGGGCAAACGAGAAAGATGCTTTAGTGACATAGATTCAGCTGTGACCAAAAGACAATATGGTATGTTTTGTTCTACCTTCTCCTTTGTGGAAGAATGGTGACAGTTATCTGGCAATGAAGCTCTTATACTTCAAGCATCAATGCTTTGAAGACTTCCCTTTCAAAAACAAATCTCATGTATATGAGTTTTGGTGACTTAGGATCTGATGAGAGGGAGAAGCTGGCCGTCTGATGTTTATTGCTCCAGTAAAATTAGGCATGCACAGATGTGGATTAACTTCAATATGAGATTATGATCTTTCTGGAATCAGGACAGAACAGATGAAAGGCAAAAGTTCAGCCTTTAATTAAAAGTTAATTGATCGTGTTATTGCAATGCCACTTTTTCAATATATATTTGCTAAGGATGAAAGTGAACTGGCTGTGCTTGAAGAACCTAGTTCAGTTTCCGGCCCTTCTGGACTTTGTTAATTCATTCCTTCAATGCTTGTGCTGTTTAGAGACTGTCCTTTTAAAATTAACCACTACCCTGTTTTTCTTGACTGAGTCACTTCTGCCCCCACAATGATGGTCTGTTGAGGCTCAACAACTTGTCCTTATCACAGAACTCCATCTGTAGGCAGACAGCTGTTGACTGTTGGCTGTGGGATTTGGTGTGGGACCAAGCTCTCGAAGTGCTGGCTAAAGTAGCTGACAGTGCTTGCAATGCTTCCTATTAATTTTTCTGTCTTCTCACCTCTTCTCAGTTTGGCTAGTCTTAGTAGTAACTCTTCCTTCTTACACCTGCTCAGATACTCCACCCAGTTCTGAAACACTGCATGCAGAAATCAAAGGCATGGTAGAACTCAAAAGATACAGAGAAGGATAATTAAAGTATGTCAATAAGAATATGAAAGTACTTTCATGTGAGGAAAGACTTTGCAGGTCAGGCCTCAATCAGTCTGGGAGAAAAGCCAAATGAGTATGATGTATGAAGCTGTGAGGAGAAGTAGTTTAAGGATCAACTTCTCTTGATTTGTTTGGTGAAGGGGATTCTGGATACCAGGGAGCAGACTGTTAGCAGCAGATGTAAATGCTGCTGCAGCTCAGATGTGGGGCTCACTGTTCTGGATGCTGATGAGTCTGGAAGAATTAAGGGCTTCAGAATGGAGCTATGGAGAGGAGTTGGTCCCTTGAGGGTTAAACTTTGGTTGTGAATCAGGGAAATTAGGTACTTCACACAGCTGTTCTCTGAATACCAGTTCCTGACCCATGCTGGGGGATAAAGCAGCCTCAGCCACCCAAAGAAAGGGATTTCCTGAGCCAAGACCTGTGATACCAGCTACTTTGTTTTACTTGATACACTTCCGAAGTGGTACCATCTGGTGCAAAGCAGAAATAAACCAAGAGCCAGGATGTCACACATTTAGTCAAAGCAGGAGATAGTAGCCAGGAAGGGAGAGACAACCTGTTCAGGGAGCTGTTCTTGTCTCTCCCTCCAATACTTTCTTTAATTCATTCTGCATGTATTGCTTCTTAAGGGGCTGCCTATCTAAGGGTGTTCCTGAATGAAGGCTCAGCTTCTCTCTGTTTAACTGCACCTCCTTGCTTGTTTGTTGTACTCCTCTCCTGCTGAGTCACACACACCAAACTCTTTCATCTCTCCTTGAATAAATACCACTTCTTTCCTTCTGCAGCAGTCTTCTCTGAGAGCCTGGGGGTGAGGTAGGGCTGGGGACAGTGGAGGTTATGTAGAGAGCGAGTTCTTTGCCCTAGATACCATCCTTTGCATCCAACCTTATAAGAAATCAGTTGAATATTTGCTGTCACTTTGGAAATGATCTGTTGCAAGGTGTGTCAGCGACGTCCTGGTGAATACCACTGAAACCAGCTGGGTGGAAGGGCAGCACAGCTCACCAGGGAGGGAAGGGTCTGTGGCCACAGGGGCTGCCTGGTACCCAGAACGGGCTGAGTGTAAGTAAGTCTTGCAAGTTCAGGGAGACATGAGCTCAGTGACTGTAACTGAGAGATCAGCTGCTTTCCCACAGTGTGGCCTGGGTGTAGGTGTGCTGGGCAAGTGCATGTGCAGCTAAGGAAGGATCTTGACTGGGAGGGAAATTTTGTGTCCTTCCTTCGAGAGATGAAGTCCTGCCTTTTTCCTTCTCTGATGACCAGATTTGGTTGAGACTGCATCTGTCTCTTCCTCTGCAGAGAAAGGAAAGAGAGAACAAGGTCCCAAGAGATGGGAGATTATTTGTGCTCAGGTCTGCAATCTCCAGTCTTTCAATGTGTCAGCACCAGGTGTGAAAGGGAGGACATCTGTGGCTGTGTAGACACGGCCCTCCCTTCTCTCTGGGAACATGGGCTGTAAAATGAAACTGATGATGACCCCTCTGGCCTTATGTAACTGACACAAATGTGGGTGCTGTGCTAATGCCCTTTAGGGGCAGAGGTGGGGCTGACCTGCCTCATAGTAATCTACCAATCTGCCGGGAGAGTTTTGACAGATGTTCTACTACAAGTGATTTTTGTCAGGGAACTCCAGGCTTGACTACTTTTCAGAAATGATAGAATTTTAGAAAGTGAATGGTTGAAAAACTGCTCATTTTCAAGCTCTGCAGGTAACTGTGGAAGTCAGGTACCTCTCCATGGAATGACAACACATCTAGTTACTAGTTACTAGTAGTTTTGATCTGTAGAATGAAATTTCCTCCAGCAATGAAGATCTTCACTTCCACATTCACACATGCATCTGAGACCAGCAGCCCTAGCTTTATGTCATAAATGTTTGTGGGCTCTTGAGGGGTTGAGGTGTGCTGAGTCCTGCACTGTCCCAGGGCTTGCAATGGGGCAGGTGAGAATGGTGGCTGGGAGAACAAGAGCTCCTTTTCCAGAGTCCATTGGGGAAGTGGGAGAGAGAGAAAAGAGCCTTGCAGGATGGGCAGAGTGGGCTTAGGACAGCCTGGAAGTTTCCCAAAATGGAATGGGAAGCAGACAGGCAACTAGCTCTAGGAGGGAACTGAGTTCCCTTAAGGATCAGAGTTGCCTGTGGATCCAGCTGTCCACCCCTTTTAGTTGTCATCTTGAAACCAAGCTCTGAAGCCTACAAAACAACACTGTGGGTGGAGGAGTTCTTCTTATTACAGGCCTTTTATCTCTCTTCTGCCTTCCCAAATCTCTTTGCATTGTCGCTGTTATAAAAGGGAATTGTTTTAGACTGTAGTTTAAAAAAGCACAGTCTTTTACATTTCAAAGCCCTTTGGATGTTCAGTTTAAAGCAGGTTAGTCCCAGTTTATGCAACAAACTTTCCAGTGAAGCCAGAATAGTTACACAGCAGTGTCCTGTTCTGTATTCAAAACTGCAAAAACTCCCAAAATTTAAAAGCTGGGAAAATTATATTCTACCTACAGCCAGATTAGAGACGGCTATGATACCCTAAGTTCCACCTCTGGAGAGGGTGTAGGGAGTAGTCTATCTACAGAAGTGTCTGCTTTCTAGGAGAGCACATGCTTGCAATCATTTTGGTCTACAGTTCTTCTAGGTGGGAAGCAGTAAGCAGGTAAGCACCACCAGCTTGCCATCATGATTCCCTTCTTAGGTGACTGACTTCTGCTCTTGAACTGATGCCTGGGGTGGGTCAGGGGGCTCCCCGTACTTCTGCTTCTTACAGAGGGAAGCAAGTGTTGCTTCAGTGTTAATAAAATCACCACCCCCTTTCTACCATTGAAATATTCAGACTTGACTCTCTAGCAGAGACTGCCTGCACTGTGGGTTTATGCAGTGCAACACAGCCCTCATGTGGCACAAGGCTCTCGATACACCTTAGGGCACTTTGAGTGGGATTTTTACCCGTGCAGATGCCACCTAAACACGGTATTTTTTTTTTTTGAGAGTCCAGAATGCTGATTGAATTCATTGAAAGGCTGGATTTGAACACCATCAGAAAGAAATAGATAGCTTGCTGAAAGAAGAACTTTGTAATTTGTGTCACAAATACCCTTTCGCTAAACCCAAAACCTAAAGCTTTTTTTTTTTTTTGCTGCTTGTAGAAAGTGTCTTCTGAAAGAGATTTTGCTGTTGTTTGTCCCCCCATCAAAAGATCTTTAAAAAATGTCTAAGATTGATCTCACTAATAGGTGTTTCTCCTCCAAGTTATATTTTGGTGTCTGAACCTAATACTGTCTTCTAATACGCTTGTAGGCATGCTCAGAGGTTTCTTCACAGCAACATGTGCTTAGAAAGGCCTGGACTGTCTTCCCTTTCTTTATGGTGGTATCATCAAGGTTTGAGTAGCAGGGACAGCAAAAACCCATCCTTAACAGACAGAGAGCACCCTGGGAGCACCAAGGGAATTCCGACTCCAGTTGGAGGACAGCAAGCAGAAAGAAGTTTCTTTCTGGAGCTGCCTTGAAAAATGTCCTGTAATTCCATGGCTCACCTTAGGTTTGATTATATTTTTTTTCCAGACAGGCAAGCTTGACCCACATTATCCCCAAGTATGTGGGCACAAAGGAAATGTTCTGGACATCAAGTGGAACCCTTTCAATGACTTTGTAATAGCTTCATGTTCAGAAGATGCCACAGTAAGTTTACCACCTTGTACTCTGTCTTAGTACCTGGCTAATGTGCTTTCTGGAGAATGAAATTGAAAGAAACCAAAGGCTCATGGATGAGATGTGAAAGCATGCATATACTTATTTAAGAAGTCAGATAAGAGAGTAAGATTCCTTTCTTTCTCCCGAGTTCAGGCCTGTGTGATGCCTTCCAGATGATATACCAAATCAGTGTAATGACAAAGATCTGTTTTGTGGGGGCTTGTGCCTTTTTTTTGGTGTGTTTGCATGATAAAAGACAAAATATGAGTTTAAAATTCAATGACTATTCAAGTTTAATCTCTATGAAACTGTGTTTACTTTAGAGTAAAAGCTTCAACACAACATAGTCTGGACCAGCTCTTTGAGATTAATTCCCTGCAGAGCAAGTTTGAGCTTGTTCCTGCACTCAGTTACCCTGTAAAATCATGCTGGATGAGCTCTGGTGAGAAATATGCATCATACAGTTCTGCAGTGGGTGCTTTGGCTGAAGTTAGTATGGTTAAGATGCAGACACTATAGGAATTGAAAGAGTCAAGTCATGTTTGTAAGGGACAGTTTAGCTCATATCTACCTGCTGGAAGGTCACTTTCAAAAGGTCTTGTAAAAGTGTGATGTTGATGTCTTTGATTGTGAGGACATCTGACTAACTACCATGCTTTTTTCCAGAGATTCCATATGACATCCCACTGGGTTTATTCTCACTCTGCCATACAGCATCAGGGAGGTTTCTCCTGTCATTTTCTCCAGCCCTGGCTTGGTTCATATGCTCTACCATTTCAGTTCTGCCAAAAAGTCAGTCTTGATTATAAGCTTTTTGGATTGTCTTTCCTGTTTAGTGACTTGCTTTTCCTTGTTTGGATACTCCTCTTTTTTTTTTTTTTTTTTTTTTTTTTTTTTAGGGTTTTTTCCTTTTTTTAAATTGTGGGA